>CM042537.1:4217500-4507500 GCA_023630585.1 Cranoglanis bouderius
GACCACTGGTCAACAGTCCAGTTCTTCTTCTCCTTAGCCCAGGTAAGACGCCTCTGACGTTGTCTGTGGTTCAGGAGTGGCTTAACAAGAGGAATACGACAACTGTAGCCAAATTCCTGACACATCTGTGTGTGGTGGCTCTTGATGCCTTGACCCCAGCGTCAGTCCATTCCTTGTGAAGTTCACTCAAATTCTTGAATCGATTTTGCTTGACAATCCTCATAAGGCTGCGGTTCTCTCGGTTGGTTGTGCATCTTTTTCTTCCACACTTTTTCCTTCCACTCAACTTTCTGTTAACATGCTTGGATACAGCACTCTGTGAACAGCCAGCTTCTTTGGCAATGAATGTTTGTGGCTTACCTAGTGAACCAAACTGAGAGACCATTTTGAAGGCTCAGGAAACCTTTGCAGATGTTTTGAGTTGATTAGCTGATTGGCATGTCACCATATTCTAATTTGTTGAGATAGTGAATTGGTGGGTTTTTGTTAAATGTGAGCCAAAATCATCACAATTAAAAGAACCAAAGACTTAA
The DNA here is from genome assembly GCA_023630585.1 of Cranoglanis bouderius. Classification (NCBI taxonomy): domain Eukaryota; kingdom Metazoa; phylum Chordata; class Actinopteri; order Siluriformes; family Cranoglanididae; genus Cranoglanis; species Cranoglanis bouderius. Next base: position 4,218,034 of record CM042537.1, read on the forward strand.
ACTACTTCAGTCTGTGTGCATTGAATTTATTTAATACACGAGTTTCACAATTTAAGTTGAATTACTGAAATAAATGAACTTTTCCACGACATTCTAATTTATTGAGATGCACCTGTATATATATATATATATATATATATATATATATATATATATATATATATATATATATATATATATATATATATATATATATACATATATTAGTATGTTAAAATAAATGTTAAAATACACCTACCATTAAAATTATAGACTGATCATTTCTTTGTCAGTGGGCAAACGTACAAAATCAGCAGGGGATCAAATACTGCCCCACCCACTGTGTGTATATATATATATATATATATATATATATATATATATATATATATATATATATATATATATATATATATATATATATATACAGGTGCATCTCAATAAATTAGAATGTCGTGGAAAAGTTCATTTATTTCAGTAATTCAACTCAAATTGTGAAACTCATGTATTAAATAAATTCAATGCCACAGACTGAAGTAGTTTAAGTCTTTGGTTCTTTTAATTGTGATGATTTTGGCTCACATTTAACAAAAACCCACCAATTCACTATCTCAACAAATTAGAATATAGTGACATGCCAATCAGCTAATCAACTCAAAACACCTGCAAAGGTTTCCTGAGCCTTCAAAATGGTCTCTCAGTTTGGTTCACTAGGTAAATCACAAACATTCATTGCCAAAGAAGCTGGCTGTTCACAGAGTGCTGTATCCAAGCATGTTAACAGAAAGTTGAGTGGAAGGAAAAAGTGTGGAAGAAAAAGATGCACAACCAACCGAGAGAACCGCAGCCTTATGAGGATTGTCAAGCAAAATCGATTCAAGAATTTGAGTGAACTTCACAAGGAATGGACTGAGGCTGGGGTCAAGGCATCAAGAGCCACCACACACAGACGTGCCAAGGAATTTGGCTACAGTTGTCGTATTCCTCTTGTTAAGCCACTCCTGAACCACAGACAACGTCAGAGGCGTCTTACCTGGGCTAAGGAGAAGAAGAACTGGACTGGTTTCAAAGAAACCTGGGCTTCCATACCACCTCAGCAGTGCCACAAACTGATCACCTCCATGCCACGCCGAATTGAGGCAGCAATTAAAGCAAAAGGAGCCCCTACCAAGTATTGAGTACATGTACAGTAAATGAACATACTTTCCAGAAGGCCAACAATTCACTAAAAATGTTTTTTTTATTGGTCTTATGAAGTATTCTAATTTGTTGAGATAGTGAATTGGTGGGTTTTTGTTAAATGTGAGCCAAAATCATCACAATTAAAAGAACCAAAGACTTAAACTACTTCAGTCTGTGTGATTTGAATTTATTTAATACACGAGTTTCACAATTTGAGTTGAATTACTGAAATAAATGAACTTTTCCACGACATTCTAATTTATTGAGATGCACCTGTATATATATATATATATATATATATGTGTGTGTGTGTGTGTGTGTGTGTGTGTGTGTGTGTGTGTGTGTGTATATATATATATATATATATATATATATATATATATATATATATATATATATATATATATATATATATATATATATTTTTCATATGCTTGTTTCTTAGAATTTATTTCAATTAAAGGTCTGGTTTCTTAACCAGTGGTCCAATAATTCTGGAGCTGACTGTATGAACTATAGAACAGTGTTGTCTTAAAACATCATTGGAACCATAAGTTGAATCATGTCTTTTGGCAAGATGAGTATAAAATGAAACTGTGGCAATGCACACCATCAGCATGCTCGGCAGACTTTAAGGAAACACTCCTGATATCCACTGAACGGTAAGAAATGGCACAATCATCTGAAGGCGTGGCACACACTGCAGTTACTCTGCCATTTTAACAGCCATTTCAGTCAATTGCCACTAGACACATTTCAGCTGTGTTCCTCTACATGCTCCAGACAAGAGAAAGTACAGACTTTTGATCTTTTCAATGTTTAATTTCAGAGAGATGTTATCTGTTTAATGTTTAATCTTTAAAATGTCCGATTTCCAATACCTCTTGTAAACCATTTGTGGACTTACTATTTGTGTACTTCTATTCAAATAATTCTAGAGGATTGCTTTGTCAGGAGAAAAGTTATACACACAACACAACTTCCAAGCTGAAAGGGCCTGCTGGTGAAATGTTGATGATTTTACAGGTAATTTGCAAGCCATATAATTACATTTTAGCAAAACTTCCAATTTAATCAAAAACAACATTTGGGACAAAAAAATTCACGGCTAACTGAACTTTTTTTTTTTTTTTTTTTTTTCTTTTTACAACCAAACCTTAAGCTCATCTTCTGGTCTTCTATTAGACAAGACAGATTTATTAATTTTTTTGAGATTTGTGCTTGCAGATACTTTAAAGTTGAACTTTTTTTTTTTTTATTAAAGATTTCTAAGTTACAAAACCTGAGTTACAAAATACAAAAATAGCAAAAATAAATAGATAGATAGATAGAAAATGTGACTTATTGTACCAACAATAAAGAGTAGAGTACACTTGGAAGATGTCATCATGTTTCAGTAATAAGCTTTATAGTTGTTGTTGTTGTTGTTGTTACACACCATTCTCAAAGAGCCGATAAGCAAACCAACTTCATATTCGTTTTGTTTGTGTGTTGTTGTGTGATATTTTCCCTAAATGTTGAAGTCGTTTATAACATATATGTAAATGACACATTTTCCTCTATAACAGAATAACAGATCACATTTTCAGGGAGGAAAGAAAAAAAAACCCTACTCTTATTTAAATTTTGCTTTTTCATATACAAAAGTACGCAAGTCCTTCCAGAATTTGTTTACGACTTAAATCAACAGGGATTAATATTCTTGTGTATTTCCCTGGCTTTATTAGAGATGAAATATATTCCATATATATGAAGACATGGTGCGTTAAGGTAGAAGAACTGGCGTGTCCTGCACAGAGCCCTGACCTCAACCCCTTTGGGATGAACTGGAACTGGAGCCTCCTCACCCAACATCAACGCCTGACCTCAACCTCACTAATGCTCTTGTAGCTGAATGATCACACATCCCCAAAGGAAAGTCTTCCCAGAACAGTGGAGCTTATTATAACAGTAAATGGGAATGGGATGTTCAGCAAGCACATATTGGTGTGATGGTCAGGTGTCCACAAACATTTGGCTATATAGTAGTATATCTTCTAGAGTGCTTCCGATCCGGGTGCTAGTGATAGAGGTGGCTTTTTAATCAGCTGATAAAGCTGAACTACGCAGTCCTTTTTGGTGCTCACTGACGTCAGTGTGATTGGTACCGTAAAACTCGGAGCGTATTGCGCACGGGAAAAACGGAGGAGAACTCTTAGAATATACTACACTATAAAGTACCTACAGTATTAAACGGTTAAACAGCTCAGATCAGTTACACACTCAGTAGTGCTTGAATGCTTAGCGCGCAAAAACGACATGCATTTTGTTAACGAGGAAGGTATACTACTGTACCACCGGTAAACTGTGAGCCGCAGTTGCACCTCGTGTTTGTTATTGAGACGTTGCGCACACTTCGTTAGACGCATCCTGAGCAGGGAGCAGCGCATCTTTTCCTTTGCTTCTGTACAGCAGTTTTGTTTTGTTGGGTTTAAAACATTATACGTTAAGGAATTAGCTGTGAAGCTGAAAACGGAGTTCATGCCAGATTTCGAGCACTTCCGATTTTCCTACTCTAGAATGGATCCCAGTTTGGGTGAGAGCGCGCACCCGGTCCAACAGCCGCAGAATCCCGGGATGAGTTTCTCAGACACGGAGCCCGGTTACGCATCACCCGATCCGGGTTTTTACTTTGGACAAGATAGTTTGGATTCGGGCTCTCTGTCCAACAGCTTTCCGTATTTACATCCGAGCGGCTTTCTGGACCGCGCATCCCTTCCTCATCCTCCTCCTCATCCTCCTGCGGCGGCTCTGCGCAACGATCTGGGCTCCAACATCAGCGTCCTAAAGACTCTGAACCTGCGATTCCGCTGCTTCTTGGCCAAAGTGCATGAGCTTGAGCGCCGGAACAAAGCACTGGAGAACCAGCTTCAGCAGGCCAGGGAGGCTAATAATAATGACACAGGATGTGGACAAGGTAAAAGAAATATCCACTCAGGACCAGACTTTATAGCGAATGCAAATGATTCTGCATGTTTAACCAGGACTTTATTAGGACCGACACTTAATGGCACCGGACACTCCACGCCCAGAAACAAGATACTGGTTGGAAATTTGGACTCAGGAGGTACGATGGACTCAAACTCCAATCTTTCCCCGCCTCTCCCCCTTGACCCGGTATCTCCAGTCGATCCTAAGTCCATCTCCAGTATCAGACAGAGCTATGATGGCAGCGGAACGGAAAGGTTCACCAACTCCACGCCTCAGGCACTTCCCAACTCGATTTGGTTTCACAACCCCCCCGGGAGGTTCAACAACAGCTGGGAGTTGAGGGTTTCGGGTCCCAGAGTGTCATGGCCATACCAGGACGGGGTTGGGGTTCAAATCGACACCATCACACCGGAACTCCGGGCCCTTAATAACGTACTGGCCAAAGTGAAGCTGGAAAGGGATGAATACAGGCAAAGGTCAGCATTCGTGCACTATCGTCTCTCCACGAATCGTGAAACATGGCTGCAAAATATAGCTTATCGTTTTAATCCTCATTGTATGCTTTGAGCATCCTGAAAAATCACAGCTTTTTCCAGATAAGGGTTGCACAATATATTCCAGTATTCCAGTTTTTAGTTCCAGCGAAGGGAAATTGTAATGCTACAGCATACAAAGACATTCTATACACATATGAATGTGATGGTCAGGTGTCCACATACTTTTGGCCGTATATTTCCCTTGAGAGAGAGAGAACTGGTATGCAATAATAATAATTAAATTGCTTTATAATTAAGTGTGCTCACTCTTTCACTCAGTCAGGAAGCGATTTCCCCTGGCTGGCCTAACCTCAACTCAACTAGTTAGCTGTATGTTTAGCTGATAGTCCCATCACCATCAACTATTAGCAGTTAAATAACTTTACTGCAAAAACCCAAAAACCATTGACCTTATCTCAACCACAGGGACAGCCATTCTGCACTTCATGGGCACACTGAGAAAAATAAAAATTGAATAGCCAGAGATTAATTGACGCCAAGAATGAATCCATCTGAAAAATAGCTGTAATTTGAATGTGTGTATTTTCAGTTATACAACATTTAGTTCTGATCCACTAATCTGATTGGTCGAGCGGTGTTTCAAGAGTGCTTTATATTTACTGTAACCTCAATGGGACGTTTCACGGTGTGTATCAGTCCGCTCGTCTGTGTTCGCCATGTAAAATTCCACTTCCTAGTTTGAAGAGTTAGCGACATCATAATACTTTTGACTTAAAATATGAAAGCTCATCAGATGAAGATGAAAGGAAGAAGGCACACCAGTTTACTGGAAGCGTCTTTAATGGGAATGTACAAATCCATGTGAGCTAGCCGACGTAAAGTGAATGTGGCTTCTTTGGGATCTATTTCCTGAACATTTGGCTATATTGTGTCCGAAATGTCACTTACTCGATATAAATTTGTTTTTAAAAACCCCGTTGTACAGTCTGTACAGGATTTCGCGGAGGTTCGCGGCCAAAAATGCTTGATTTTGCTGCATCTTTTTTCAAAATTTTTTAGTTTTTAGTGCTTTTTTTTTCATTGTGGAAAACTACTTGAATCACAATCACAAATAGTCAATAGTTTTAGTTTTGCTACAGATAGAAATAGTTTTGCACGGTCTTTTGCAGTGATGTTTGTTGGTGAATGAGAGCTTTTAGCTGTACTCTTGTTCAATACATGTGAATCGAAGAGGGCTTGTGATGACGTCACATGATGCATCTCTGCCCAAATCTGCGGTAAAAAAAAATTGCAAGCTCCTCCGAATATCGCGGAGTTTGCTTGATTTTGCGTTAAGTTCTGCGATCACAAAATCGCTAAACCCTGGAGGGACTGTTTGTATAAAAGCAATATCACACTTGCAAGAGTACGGATATACCGAATATCGACACGGTTGTGATTACTTACTCGCCCTGCAGGATATTCAGTATAACTACACTCTTGCTCATGCGATGTTGCTTAAATGTACCACGGTCTGATTACAAATGTTTGTAATCAAATTACTCCCCAACACATCCTGCATGTGCTAACATATAATCTTTTCCTACAATCGTCATCGCTACACATATGTTTAAAATAGTAGTAGAGCTAAACTCTAGAGACTGTTGTGTGTGAAAATCCCAGGAGATCAGTTTCAGTTTCTGAAATACTCAAACCGGCCCGTCTGGTACCAACATCCACGCCACGGTTAAAGTCACACTTTAGAGATCACACTTTTTCTTCATTCTGATGTTTGATGTGAACATTAACTGAAGCTCTTGACTTGCATCTGCATGATTTTATGCATTGTGCTGCTGCCACGTGATTGGCTGATTAGATAACTGTATGAATGTCCAGATGTACAGGTGTTCCTAATAAAGTGGACAATGAGTGTATTTTCTATTGCATGATGTCCTGACTTTTGTTTGCCCTTCTGCTGGACTGTTGGACCATTTCCTGTAGACTTTACTTTAAGCCCTGTTACAGTAAATAATACTAAAATTAAATCACTTTGGACACACACACACACACACACACACACACACACACACACACACACACACACACACACACACACACACACACACACACACCTCAGTTTCACTTCTGTCTCCTCCCCCTGTGCTTCACTATCTGCAATGCAGCATGACTGTGATTGCTCTTAGTGCCCAGGAGGATGCTACAAGAGGACCATTTAACATCCCTTTATTTCTCTACACTTTAGTTAGATAGATCATTAATTCGGTCACATTTACAACCTGAATGCAGATAATCAAATGTCTAGATCCAAACATTTAACTTAAAGCCAGTGCTAAAAAAATCATTTCAAATCTTTAAAAAATGTTAGTGATGCTAAAGATTATTACCTAAAGTAGACACAATAAACCTAACTACAATTTAATTATATGTAAAATCTAGTTTGAGCCTGATAAAGGTCTATTCCAGACACATGCAGTAAATAAAACTATGTTATGAAAGTTCTCTGAGCTCCACATTTCCACAGTATTATCCAGTAGAAAAAGACTACATACAAAGTACAATCACACTGCCGCTGAATTCTCATACAGTATATTCATATACTTATAATGTTACTTCTTTCATGACAGGTGGGAGGAGGAGTATTCAGTAAGAGTGGACCTACAGGAGAAGATCGCAGAACTAGAAGAGGTAAAATATAAGATCAGATTTGACTTTTAACGCACAGTATTAAGCCTGCTCTGGGTTACTGATCAGAAGGTCGGGGGTTGAAGCCCCAGCACTGCCAAAGCTGCCACTATTGGGCTCTTGAGCAAGGCCCTTAACCCTCTCTGCTCCAGGGGCGCCGTATCATGGCTGACCCTGCGCTCTGACCCCAACTTCCTAACAAGCTGGGATCTTCTTTTCCTTTTGGCTGTTCCCTTCAGGGGTCGCCACAGCGAATCATCTGCCTCCATCTAGCCCTATCCCCTGCATCCTCTTCTCTCAGACCGACTACCTTCATGTCCTCCTTCACTACATCCATAAACCTCCTCTTTGGTCTTCCTCTCAGCCTCCTGCCTGGCAGCTCTAACCTCAGCATCCTTTTACCGATATATTCACTCTCCCTCCTCTGAACATGTCCAAACCATCTCAACCTGGCCTCTCTAACTTTGTCTCCAAAACATCTCACATGTGCTGTCCCCCTGATGTACTCATTCCTGATCCTATCCATCCTTGTCACTCCCAAAGAGAACCTCAACATCTTTAGCTCTGCTACCTCTAACTCTTCCTCCTGTCTTTTCCTCAGTGCAACTGTCTCCAAACCATACAACATCGCTGGTCTCACTACTGTCCTGTACACCTTTCCTTTCATTCTTGCTGGTACTTTTATCACACAACAGACCTGACACTTTTCTCCACCCATTCCAACCTGCCTGCACACGCTTCTTCACCTCTTTTCCACACTCCCCGTTGCTCTGGACTGTTGACCCTAAGTACTTAAAATCCTGCATCTTCTTTATCTCTCCTCCCTGTAACCTCACTGTTCCACTTGGATCCCTCTCATTCACACACATGTATTCTGTCTTGCTGCGACTAATCTTCATTCCTCTTCTCTCCAGAGCAAACCTCCACCTCTCTAGAGTTTCCTCCACCTGCTCCCTGCTCTCACAACAGATCACAATGTCATCAGCAAACATCATAGTCCATGGAGATTCCTGTCTGACCTCATCTGTCAGCCTGTCCATCACCACCGCAAACAAGAAGGGGCTCAGAGCCGATCCTTGATGCAGTCCCACCTTCACCGTGAACTCCTCTGTCACACCTACCGCACACCTTACCATTGTCCTACTGCTCTCATACATATCCTGCACCACTCTAACATACTTCTCTGCCACTCCAGACCTCCTCATACAATACCACAGCTCCTCTCTTGGCACCCTGTCATACGCATTCTCTAAATCTACAAAGACACAATGCAGCTCTTTCTGACCCTCTCTGTACTTCTCCATCAACATTCTCAAAGCAAATATTGCATCTGTAGTGCTCCTTCTTGGCATGAAACCATACTGCTGCTCAGAAATGCTCACTTCTCCCCTTAGCCTTGCTTCCACTACTCTTTCCCACAACTTCATTGTATGGCTCATCAGCTTAATACCTCTGTAGTTTCCACAACTCTGCACATCTCCCTTGTTCTTAAAAATCGGCACCAAAACACTTCTCCTCCATTCCTCAGGCATCCTCTCACTCTCTAAGACCTCGTTGAACAACCTAGTTAAAAACTCTACTGCCATCTCTCCTAGACACTTCCATACCTCCACTGGTATGTCATCAGGACCAACCGCCTTTCCTCTCTTCATCCTCTTCAAAGCTCTCCTAACTTTGCCCTTGCTAATCCTTTCTACTTCCTGCTCAACAATATTTGCCTCTACTACTCTTCTCTCTCTGTCATTTTCCTCATTCATCAGTTCCTCAAAGTACTCCTTCCATCTTTCCCTCACCCTCCTGTCCCCCCTCAACACATTTCCATCTCTATCTTTAATCACTCTAACCTGCTGCACATCCTTACCTTCTCTATCCCTCTGCCTCGCCAACCGATACAAATCCCTCTCACCCTCCTTACTATCTAACCTTGCATACATGTCCTCATAAGCTTTCTGTTTGGCCTTTGCCACCTCTATCTTAACCTCACGCTGCATCTCCCTATATTCCTGTCTACTTTCCTCCGTCCTCTCACTGTCCCACTTCTTCCTAGCTAACCTCTTATTCTGGATACTCTCCTGAACTTCCTCATTCCACCACCGAGTCTCCTTGTCTTCTTTCCTCCTTCCAGATGACACACCTAGCACCTTCCTACCTGTCTCCCTGATCACTTTGGCTGTAGTAGTCCAGTCATCTGGAAGCACCTCCTGACCACCTAAAGCCTGTCTCAACTCCTCCCTGAAAACCGCACAGCACTCTTCCTTTTCCAACTTCCACCACTTTGTCTTCTGCTCTGCCTTTGCTCTCTTCATCTTCCTCACCACCAGAGTCATCTTACACACCACCATCCTATGCTGTCTAGCTACACTCTCTCCTACCACTACTTTGCAATCGCTAATCTCCATCAGATTACAGTGTCTACATAAGATATAGTCTACCTGTGTGCTCCTGCCACCACTCTTATATGTCACCCTGTGTTCCTGCCTCTTCTGAAAGTTCGTGTTCACCACAGCCATCTCCATACTTTTAGCAAAGTCTACCAACCTCTGTCCTTCTGGGTTCCTTACCTGAAGACCAAACCTGCCCATCACTTCCTCATCCCCACTATTCCCTTCACCAACATGTCCATTAAAGTCTGCCCCTATCACCACTCTCTCACCTCTGGGAACACTCTGCATCACTTCCTCAAGCTCACTCCAGAATCTGTCTTTCTCCTCTTGTTCACAACCTACTTGTGGAGCGTAAGCACTAACAACATTCAACATCGCACCTTCAATTTCCAGCTTCAGACTCATCAACCTATCTGACACTCTCTTTACCTCCAGAACATTCTTCACAAACTCCTCCTTCAGGATCACTCCTACTCCATTTCTCTTCCTGTCCACACCATGATAAAACAGTTTAAACCCTGCTCCAATGCTTCTAGCCTTGCTCCCTTTCCACCTGGTCTCCTGGACACACAGAATGTCGACTTTCCTCCTCTGCATCATATCTACCAGCTCTCTGCCTTTACCTGTCATCGTACCAACATTCAAAGTCCCTACTTTCAGTCCTAAACTCCTGTCTTTCCTCTTCTCTCTCTGCCTACGGACACGCCTTCCTCCTCTAACACACCTTCCTCCTCTCCTTCTTCGACCAACAGTAGCCCAATTTCCACCAGTGCCCTGTAGGTCAACGGCACCGATGGCGGTCGTTGTTAACCCGGGCCCCGACCGATCCGGTATGGAAGTCATGTTAGTGATTCGCATATTGAATTTGGCAAAAGTTTTACGTCGGATGCCCTTCCTGACACAACCCTCTCTATTTATCCGGGCTTGGGACCGGCACAAAAAGTACACTGGCTTGTGACCTCCTGTGGCTAGATTTTCGTAACAAGCTGGGATATGCGAAGAAAAGAATTTCACTGTGCTGTAATGTATATGTGAATAAATAGAGGCTTCTTCTTCAGTAGTCCAATTCAGCTGGACTAACTAACATTACTCAAGTTTGATCCCTATTACAAGCACACAGATTTCTGCTATGATAAGAATCTTGGTCAAACAGTAAATACATCATTTGTAGTATATTGTAGTAAATACATAACCATTAGCAATTTAGAAATCACATTTTGAGTCCAGATGGGTTTTCAATTTTGAGCTAACTGGTTAGATTTGGACAAAAGCATCATGTTGTGTCACTCAATAATCTTAAATACAAGAGAAGACCCGAATAACCTCAGTGACAGTGTTGTAAAACCAGTGACAAGCAGAAATGAGGGCAACAAAGCCTCAATTTAAAGGTATTTAACCTTTAACAGACAGCTCAACCACACGGTTACACACATTTATCATTGTAATTCCAATATATAATGTACATTCATTCATCTCCAACTTTTGTCACTCCAGTGAGTGTTTTTTGATATAATACATCCACAAAGGGGATGCTTTCAGTTTTTGAAATACAGCTTTGAAATTGGCATGAAGACCGGACATTGATGTCACCAGCTATCACCTCTTCCTTCATCAAGTTACCAAGCTAAAATGTCAAAGTTAGTAATAAGATAAAACACATACCTTCTTTTTAACTATGCACTTTTGACATTATGAAGGTATATTAGGGGGGACGGTGGCTTAGTGGTTAGCGCGTTTGCCTCACACCTCCGAGGTTGAACATCTACAGTACTCTTGGTTTTAGCCTTCATTTTTACCTGTGAAGAATGCATTTGTTGTTAAAAAGGATAAGCCAACATGAAGATCAGAGAGATGTCTATGGGAGAAACGCAAGCCATTTTGAAGCAATATGATCAGAGGCATTGCACAAGCACTGGGCAGCGCCAATACAACAATCTGGAATGTCCAGAAAAAGAAAGAAACCACTGGTGTACTAACAACCAGACATGGAACAGGTCGGCCAAGGAAAACAACAACAGCTGATGACAGAAACATTGTGAGAGCTGTGAAGAAAAACCCAAAAACAACAGTCAGTGACATCACCAACAACCTCCACAGGGCAGGGATGAAGGTATCACAATCCATCGTTCGAAGAAGACTTACCACTCATCAGCAGTAAGAACCAGAAAGCCAAATTGGAAATCGCAAAGAAATACAAAGATGAGCCACAAAAGTTACTGAACCAAGATTAACCTCTACCAACCAAAGTCGTGGAAAGGCCAAAGTGTGGAGAAAGAAAGGATCTGCTCATGATCCAAAACATAGAAGCTCATCTGTGAAACATGGTGGAGGTAGTGTCATGGCTTGGGCTTTCATGGCTTCTTCTGGAACAGGCTTACTAATCTTTATTGATGATGGAACTCATGAAGGTAGCAGCAGAATGAATTCAAAGTCTACAGAAACAAACTGTCTTCCAATTTACAGAGAAATGCATCCAATCTAATCTGGAGGAACTTCATCATGCAGCAAGACAATGATCTAAAACACACTGCCAACTCAACAAAGGACTTTATCAGGGGAAAGTGGAAGGTTTTAGACTGGCCAAGTCAATCACCAGACCTTAACCCAACTGAGCAGCATTTCACCTCCTGTAGAGGAGACTAAAGGGAGAAACCCCCCAAAACAAACAACAACTGAAAGAGGCTGCAGTAAAAACCTGGAAAAGCAACACAAAAGAAGAAACAAACAGTTTGTTGATGTCAGTGAGTCTCAGGCTTGATGCAGTTATTGCAAGCAAGGGATATGCAACCAAATATTAAATGTTATTTTCTTTCATTTACTTCATAAATCATTAACATTTAAGACTAAGACTGTTGGAATGTTCTGTATGTGTAGAAAAGCATTTTATCCTTCCATCGTTCATGACTGGAATACGCCAATACAGATTAAATGTATGTGTCTAGGACCTGTACATGAGCGAGATGTGCCAGGATAAGCTTGCTCTCCGTGTAAAGCAGCTGAAGGCTGAGCTCATCGTTTTCAAGGGCCTCATGAGCAGCGTGAGTTAATTAGCATATTCATTAAAAAAAAACATTTTTAAAAATATAATTTACAGTTTATTGTAACATAAATATAATGTATAATATTACAGAATATGCTATGGTTTTATTTATTTATTTTTGCTTTGTTTGCTAATTTGTGTCTCTTCTGATTGCTCTAATTCCCACCAGAACCTCTCAGAGTTGGACAGTAAGATCCAGGAGAAGGCCATGAAGGTGGACATGGACATATGCCGACGGATTGACATCACTGCACGCCTGTGCGATGTTGCCCAGCAGCGGAGCTGTGAGGACATGACTCAGATCTTCCAGGTATCACCATAACACAGAAAATATCAACATCAACATCAGTCTCTAAAATGGTATGATTTTTACAGCACTAAGTAAAAAATCTCTGCATGATAAGATGTACTAAGCAGTATTACAGTCCACCTGTTTAAATACCAATAAATAAAATCAATCAACGCATCATTTAACCATAGTTGGTGGTGTTTCATGCATCCAATATATCTCTGAATTTTCCCTTTCTTCACTTATTGTATGTTCTCACTGCTTATAATTGCCTTTACTCACTCTCTCTCTCTCTCTCTCTCTCTCTCTCTCTCTCTCTCTCGCTGCATCTCCTTGGCATTCTACTTTGCAATAAATGTATTATAGTTAAGATTAGGTTTTAATAGAGTAGATTAGACAGTGTTTTACTCAATTAGCCTGAAAAATGCTGTCATGGTTTGGTAAAAAAAAAATCTTGAAAAGTATTCGATTATAAACATATACACAGTGCATGATTTGAACAAATTTTTATCCAGTAATACATCTTGTGCATCATAAATATGTGTAATATATTAGACACAGCAAATTTTTTAACCTTATTAAAAAATAGCTAAAGCATACACCGATCAGCCATAACATTAAATCCACCTGCCTAATATTGTGTAGGTCCCCCTTGTGCCGCCAAAACAGCTCTGACCCGTCGAAGCATGGACTCCAGAAGGTGCTGTGGTATCTGGCACCGAGACGTTAGCAGCAGATCCTTTAAGTCCTATAAGATGTGAGGTGGGGCCTCCATGGATCGGACTTGTTTGTCCAGCGCATCCCACAGATGCTCGATCGCATTGAGATCTGGGGAACTCAGAGGCAGGGTCAACACCTTGAACTCTTTGTCATGTTCCTCAAACCGTTCCTGAACAATGTTTGCAGTGTGTCAGGGCGCATTATCCTGCTGAAAGAGGCCACTGCCATTAGGGAACACTGTTGCCATGAAGGGGTGTACTTGGTCTGCAACAATGTTTAGGTAGGTGGTACGTGTCAAAGTAACATCCACATGAATGCCAGGACCCAAGGTTTCCCAGCAGAACATTGCCCAGAGCATCACACTGCCTCCACCAGCTTGCCTTATTCCCATAGTGCATCCTGGGGCCATCTCTTCCCCAGGTAAGCCACGCACACGCACCCAGCCGTCCACATGATGTAAAAGAAAACGTGATTCATCAGACCAGGCCACCTTCTTCCATTGCTCCATGGTCCAGTTCTGATGCTCACGTGCCCATCGGAGGTGGGGCATGGGCACTCTGACCAGTCTGCAGCTACACAGCTCCATACGCAGCAAGCTGTGATGCTCTGTGTGTTCTGACTCCTTTCTGTCAGAGCCAGCATTAACTTTTTCAGCAATTTGTGCTACAGTAGGTCTTCTGTGGGATCGGAACAGACGGGCTCGTCTTCTCTCCTCACGCGCATCAGTGAGCCTTGGAAGTCCATGACCTTGTTGTCGGTTCACCAGTTGTCCTTCCTTGGACCACTTTTGGTAAGTACTAACCACTGCATACCAGGAACACCCCACAAGACCTGCCGTTTTGGAGATGCTCTGACCCAATTGTCTAGCCATCACAATTTGGTTGTTGTCAAAGTCACACCTTACACTTGCCCATTTTTCCTGCTTCCAACACATCAACTTCGAGAACTGACTGTTCACTTGATGCCTAATATATCCCACCCCTCGACAGGTGCCACTGTAATGAGATAATCAGTGTTCACAATATTCATGCCACCTGTCTGTGGTTTTAATGTTATGGCTGATTGGTGTATTATGTTACTTTTACGTGTGAAGAAGACTATGGTCCAGACAGGAAGAAAATATATAAATTTATATTATCTAAATGATCATTTTGTTCCCAGTTTGGCCTAACATCAGAAATGCAAGCAGGTAAAAATAAATTTGTGCATGTGGTATCAATTTAATGCCATTTTCCAATTCTCCACACAGATAAAAAAAAAAACAAAAAAAAAAAACCTAGAGCCCTCTACAGGCACAATATCATATCTACAGTACTTAAGTGTCCCAGCTTCCTAGTACATTCTGTCCAGGGATTCTCTGATCACATTTTGTGCATACAGTACATAAAAATAAGCTACATGATACATGAACTATGTCATCTCTTAAAGGTTTTCGAGAAAAAAGTATATATTTAGACATTCTTTCATTCATCCTCGAATAGATCCGGAGTCTACACCTTGAATGGGACCAGTTTATTGCAGGATCGATATTGTTTCCTTACGATGTTTGCTTTAGTAGTATTAAAATTTTATCTAAATGAGGCTATATTCTGAATATGTTCTGAATTGTACTGTAAATTGGTTCTTCATTGTTTTATTTTGTGTTAGGAATTGTTATCATGTCAAATTAAAATCCCTTTCTCACCTTAGCAGGTGGCTACACCTCCCTCCACACTGACCCGCTGTCATTGCAAACAGGCCTCACAAACCAATAAGCCCAACCATAGTGAGGACTCGGTCAGCATTTCTGAGAGCGAGGAGGGCAAGAACAAAGAGGCGGAGCTGTGTGGCTCATTGACCAATCCGGTTAATGAAGAAATGCAGAGGATGCTCAACCAACTGTAAGTGACTTAGCGTCTGAGAAAAGCTTCTCATTGCTGCATGTACGAGGTTAGTAACGTCAGTGGGGGTTGTGTAGTGACCTGTTTTGATCGACTTCTCTGTGAAGTCGACAAACTGACGTACGACCATTATTAAATTGAATTATTAAACGAGGACACTGTTCAAATAACTGTTATCACATTATTACTTCTTGTAGATCTGCAGGTCCTTGTCAACTTTCCATGGCATGTTCAAAAGGATAGGCACTCGACTGCACACCAGATCGTTACTCCACTCTGTTTGGGAGCTTGGTACAGATCTATAAGGCTAATTAGGTCCATATTAGGGATGTACCTGTATACAAACTGTATATATTATTCAAATTGACCAGGTAATACATTCATACGAATACTAATACAGATGTGAACAACAGGGGGAGTATTCATTGAGCTTTAAAGAACAGCTCAGTGACGATTGCACGGAGGATTTCTGCAAAATTCTTCAAATCCCATAATGCTGTATGACCTGACATTAATTACCAAGCCCTATACACACTGCTGATGTTTAATACCAGTGATATCATTTCTCGATACTGGGTTATTTTACTGTATTGTGTTATACAGTATTCTTTTAAAGGGGAAAACTTGCAGTGTGCCTGTAAAAATAAATAAATAAAATAAACATAGCCTGGTACCAATCCAAGGCATGGTGGTTGGAAACCTCAGCTGTAATGTATCAAGCATGACAAAGTCATAATGTGCAAATTGGCAGTGAGAAATTCAAGAGGTGTAGAGTATCTCGAACGCTATTGGCTTTTAAAGCCAATATACAGAATCAAGTTACACTCTCAAACCATTTCACGGACACTTTAATCACAATATAGCCTCCATCAGTTGGCTTGAGCCAGAGCAGTGAATCAGTTAAATGATATGAAATTGTCTCAAGATTCATTAATCTGGTGACACAAAGCAACATTTTTCTCATGGAAAAATTATTATAAGCTGTATTTTAAGACTCTCTGTACTTTGAGTTATGATTCTCAGTAGTCACGTCTCATCTTTTGATATTGATCTGAACTCTTAATGGCCTGGTAATGTAACGTATGTGTGTGTTTTGTAGGCATGACTGTGAGTTTGAGGATGACTGTGATAGTCTGGCATGGGAAGAAACAGAAGAAACGCTACTGCTCTGGGGAGATTTCCCAGGATGCACCTTTGCTGTGGACAGTAATGGGGAGGTACACAGCTTTTAATACCTCCGACTGGCCTTACCAGAGAGCATGGCGTAGATTTGGTCATATGTCTACAAGGACTGCTAGACAGACAGTATATCCACATGATGTTGTGCTATATTGTTATGATAAATCAGCATTTTCTTTTGAAATATACCTGTATAAGGCATGATGTTCCATCAGTGTCATGTAGTCTTAAACATTGAGCCAAACGTAAAAGGCACAAATTATGAATGCCTTAGTATAGCCAGGCCTTAAACTGGTTAATTGTTATCTTAACCGTGGTTTTATATTAGCTTATTAGGTCAGCTAATTCCAGAATACAGTTCTGCTGTTCTTTTTTTTAACACAGCAGGACGAGTCCATAGAGACGGTGATAAAGGACACGGAGTCTATGTTCAAGTCTCGTGAGAAGGAATACCAAGAGACCATAGACCAGATTGAGGTAGGTGCTTTCAGTGTGTTATGTTCTGAATTCATATGGAGAAAGTGGAAACAACATAATTTTATATATATACATATACAATTTTATTCCACTCTTCCTTGCAAAAATGCTTGCAAAAGATTGTGAGGGGATCTCCTGTACACAGCCCTCTTCAAATCATTCTACAGGTTTTCGATTTAGATCTAGGCTCTGACTGGGCCTTTCCAACATGTTTGATCTTTCTTCTCCTGAAGCCGTTCCTTTGTTGACTTGGATTTGTGATTTGGGTCGTTATCGTGCAGAAAGTGTAGCACTTTGGTGCCAGAATAGATTGGTATTTGGAGCTATCTATGATCCAGTCCCAGCTAACGAGAAGCAGCCCCATAGCACGATGCTGCCACCAGCATGCTTCACCATGGGTAAGGTGTTCTTTGGGTCATAAACTGTCTTGTTTTTGCATCAGACACATCTTGTAGAATTATGCCCAAAATGTTCTCCCTTGGTCTCATCAGACCATAACACATTTTGCCACATGGTTTGGGGTGATTTAGTCGGGCTTGGGTGTTTTGGGTTTTTTTTCCCATGGCTCCGTCATGTAAAGAATATGAGAGATTGTTGTCACATGCAGGGAGTGGCCAGTACTTGCCAGATATTTCTGCAACTACTTTAATGTTGCTGTAGTTCTCTTGGCAGCCTGGTACAGCTAATGTTTTGTAAATTCTTTTTTACCCCTCTCCTGATCAATACCTTTTGACAGTGAGATTTGTAAGATCTTTGCGGACCATGGCTTCAGTAGTTGGATGAAGCCAAGAAGATGTCAAGAAAATCCTAGAGAAACAGGTTATTGTAAGTTTTTTTTCTTTTCAAGCTTCCGCCACGGAGTGGTGAAGCCGTTATGTTTTTGGGTTGTCCATCCATCCAGGATTCTTGGTAGCGTGGTATGTCAGAAAGGAGTGGTTGAATGTTTGTAGGATCCAAGACCTTCATATCGTCCCTTTCTTTCGTGTAAGAAACGTAATCTCTTTAACACCATATTTTAAAAAAAGAGAAAAAAAAGACAAGGAAAACAATTGCATTCTTAAAGCACTAAAAAAATTTTAAAAACTTCAATGTTTCAGATTAATCGGCCATGCTGTAACACAAGTCCGTTCCCTACCACAACTCCAGTTCCGGGTTTTGCATTTTACTAGTTCATTTTGCTCTGTGAAAACACTCAAGTTCTTCCGCTCCAACCTTAACACACCATGTCTTCATGGAGCTCCACTGTGCCATCCTTTATGCTGTTGCATGCTGGGGTAGCAGCATCACTACCAAGTATATTAACAGACTTGACTAGATTAAAAAGGCTACCTCAGTTTTAGGATTTGGTGCATATCTATATCTGCACAGCTCTCTTCTTTTTTTGCTTATGCTGTCTTGTATTATTATTTGTCTCATTTGCTATTGTAGCACTTAACTTTCCATTCTTGGATCAGCAAAAATCTACATAATAATATTCTATGCTTCAAAATTCGATGGCATTCTTTAAATCCCAAGGTGTGTGTCCTACACCCACTCTTTTGCTGTCTTTCCACAGCTGGAGTTGGCAACAGCAAAATCAGATATGAACAGGCACCTGCATGAGTACATGGAGATGTGCAGTATGAAGAGGGGCCTGGATGTGCAGATGGAGACATGTAGGAGGCTCATCACCCAGAGCGGAGACAGGTACATGCCTAGTGTGGTGGAAGAACTAGTATTTCTACAGCACAGTATTATGTTTTCTGCTTACAATGTCACATTTACAGTCCCCTCCAAAACTATTGGAACGGCAAGGCCAATTCATTTGTTTGTGCTCTACACCAAAGACATTTGGGTTTGAGATCAAAGGATGGAGATGAGACGAGAGTTTAGGATTTCAGCTTTTGTTTCCCGGTATTTACATCTAGATGTGTTAAGCAACATAAAACATAGAATCTTTTGTATCAGACCACCCAATTTTTAGGTGAGCAAAAGTATAGGAACAGATAAGTCTTGAAGTAAATGAAAGTAAATAACACTTAATATTTGGTTGCATATCCCTTGCTTATAATAACTGCATCAAGCCTGTGACTCACTGACACCAAACTGTTGGTTTCTTCTTTTGTGATGCTTTTCCAAGTTTTTACTGCAGCCTCTTTCAGTTGTTGTTTGTTTCAGGGGGGTTTCTCCCTTCAGTCTCCTCTTCAGGAGATAAAATGCTGCTCAGTTGGGTTAAGGTCTGGTGATTGACTTGGCCAGTCTAAAACCTTCCACTTTCCCCCCCTGATAAAGTCCTTTGTTGAGTTGGCAGTGTGTTTTAGATCATTGTCTTGCTGCATGATGAAGTTCCTCCCGATTAGATCGGATGCATTTCTCTATAAATTGGAAGACAGTTTGTTTCTGTAGACTTTGAATTCATTCTGCTGCTACCTTCATGAGTTCCATCATCAATAAAGATTAGTGAGCCTGTTCCAGAAGCAGCCATGCAAGCCGAAGCCATGATACTACCTCCACCATGCTTGTACCGATGAGCCCGTATGTTTTGGATTATGAGCAGATCCTTTCTTTCTCCACACCTTGGTTCCATCACTTTGGTAGAGGTTAATCTTGGTTCCAGAACTTTTGTGGCTCGTCTCTGTAATTCTTTGCGAATTCCAATCTGGCTTTCTGACTCTTACTGCTGATGAGTGGTTTGCATCTTGTGGTATGGCCTTTATATTTCTGTTCTTGAAGTCTTCTTCAAACGGAAGATTGTGATACCTTCACCCCTGCCCTGTGGAGGTTGTTGGTGGTCACTGACTCTTGTTTTGGGTTTTTTCATCACAGCACTTACAATGTTTCTGTCATCAGCTGTTGCTGTTGTCCTTGGCCGATCTGTTCCATGTAAACCAGTGGTTTCTTTTTTTTTTTTTTTTTGGCTATGCCCAATGTTTGTGCAATGCCTCTGATAGATTTTCCCTGTTTTCTCAGCTTCAAAATGGCTTGCTTTTCTCCCATAGACAGCTCTCTGGTCTTCAGGGTGGTTTATCCTTTTTGGCCTTGCTGTTCCAATACTTTCAGAGGGGACTGTATATAAACTGGTACAGCATAGCATTAACCATGTAACTTTCAGATTTCCTTTTCCTTTTCAGTATGATATTTTCTTTTTTTTTCTTTTCCAGAAAATCTCCCCTTCCAATTTCTGTGACTTTGGAGGATGCAGAGGAAGGAGAGAAAGAAGGCAAGTCTTCTCTCAGATGATGCCAGCACTGAGTCATTTTGTGACAATCTAAATAACCCTTCTGTTGCTCACCTACCTTGGACGAAGTCCTAACACAGTTTTGTGTCTGCTAAACCTTTTTTTAAATTAATTAATTAATTAATTAATTAATTTTATAAAAGATGCAGTTATATGTAGAACAGTGCTTTTCCTTGACACCACCTACACGTTAAATGATTTACCTACCATAGTTTCACAAAAGACACTAGTGCCCTCCAGTGGCACAGATTATTATTACATGTTAATCTATTCATAATTTACTTGAATAACACTTTACCTTCTAATAAAATGCTACTTGCGGAAGAATATTACATAACACAGGTTGTGCTGCGTCATGAAAATCAAAGACCAGTGTCTGGTCTGGAAGAATCATTGACACTTCAAAGCCAGAGAATAAGAAATTGCTTCAGGCTAGCGATGTAACCAAATATGAATGCAAATATGAACAAAAGGCGATGTATTTTTAAAAAAATTATTTACAAAGTTTCAGACTAGGTGTGTGCATTCTGACTGGGATCACACAGGAGGTGTTTTTCTTTTATGTGGAGCTTTGAAGGACAGCTTGCTGAAGCTTGTGGGGAGGGTTGCCAGGTTTCAGGAAAATCCCATCACTACAAATTAAAAAAACTATCCCAAAATGTTCAAACATAGGAAAAGGTAGACATGTTTTTCTTCTTTTTTCAGTCTTTTTGAGGGACCAACTTAACAGTGGTGTGCATTTCTGATTTGATGTCTATATCTGCAATGCTTGGACATTTTAAGCGACTCATTTTGACTGCCAGAAACACTGTAAATGGTAAGGTTAACATTAAAAAACGTCCAGTATAGACCATGCCCACTGCTGGTTTAATTCCAAATAAGAAAACAGATATGAATATTTTGAGCACTAAACAGACACAGGTGCAAATACAGATAATGGCAGTGCGTTATACCCCTACTGCAAACAGGAGAATGCTCAGAGACATGTGCACTACTAGCTAAAACACAAGGTCTTGTTGAAACAGAACTGATTGCCTCTGTTATGATCAGTAAGTACGCTGGAGATGAAGGGATCTGTTCTGAAACTAACCTGCAAAATGACAGGTTAAGCACAATTAAGCTGCCTGTAGTAAACCTGTCTGTAGTATTTTGAGAAATCCATCGATAGTAAAATAGCATTAATAGACATTGCCTTGCATAAGTATTCACCCCTTTAAGCTTTTTCACATTTTATACTGAATTAATTGGGATTTAAGCCATTTTATATTAGAAAACATGTCCAAAATATTTGCACAATATGTTTATTGTGACACAAAGGTTCATTTTAAAAAGCAGACATTTATTCATAGCTTTGGCAGTATGCTTAGGGTCATATTGCTGTTGGAAGGTGAACCTCCATCTCAGTCTCAAGTCCTGGCAGACTGGAACAGATTTTCTTCTAGGATTGTTTTGTATCTGGCTTTATCCATCTAGCTCTCAGCCCTGACCAGTTTTAGAGCCCCTGCTAATGAAAGGCATCCCCACAACTTGATTCCGCCACCACCGTGTTTCACTGTGGGGATGGTGTTCTCAAGGTTTCTTGCACATTTCCATTTTCCATCTTCCACATTCCCAGTTTTGCAGTCTTTTATTGTTGTCCTGTGAACAGCTTCTGCCGTCTCTCCAGCTTCTTCAGAGTTATCCTTGGCCTCTTTGGTTGCTTCTCTGACTAACACCCTCGTTACCTGGTCACTGGCTTTTGGTGGACAGCCTCCTGTAGGCAGTGTCACGACTGTACTATGTTCTTTTAATTTTTTTTAAATAATGGATTTAATGGTGTTCCATGGGATGTTGGATAGTTTTTTTAAAAAATTTTTTTATAACCAAACCCAGATTGATTCTTTTCTTGAACTTTTCTAGAACTTGTTTTGATAGACCTTTGTCTTCATGATGCTGTTTGTTTATGAATGTTCTCGATGTACTCGATTTAACTAATTATGGGACTTGTCATACTTACTGGGAGGACCAGAATTCAGGGTTTTCAGAGCAGTTGGTGTGAATATTTAGGCAGTCAGTTTTACACTTTTATTTTTTGTAAATAATTTTGTGAACTATATTTTCATCCCACTTTGAATTTATGGGGTTTTGTTTTGTTTAAATTCAAGATCTGCACCTATGTGCCAAAACATTATCACCGCCTGACTAATATGCTGTTGGTCTTCTGTGTGCCGCCAAAACAGCTCTGACCCGTTGAGGCATGGACTCTACAAGACCTCTGACGGTACCCTGTGGTATCTGGCACTAAGATGTTAGCAGCAGATCTTTTAAGTCCTGTAAGTTGCGAGATGAATCCGCAAATCGGACTTGTTGTTCTAGTACATTGTTCTAGTACCCACAGATGCTTAATCGGATTGAGGCCAGGGCAACACCTTGAACTCTTTGTCATGTTCCTCAAACCATTCCTGAACGATGTGTGCAGTGTGGCAGGGCACATTATCCTGCTGAAAAAGGCCACTGCCATCGTGGAATACCACTGCCATGAAGGGTGTCTAGTTTGCAACAATGTTTAGGTCAAATTGACATCCACATGAATGACAGGACCCAGGGTTTTTCAGCAGAACATTGCCCAGAGCATCACACTGCCTCCTCTGGCTTGTCTTCTTCCCACAGTGCATCCTGGTGCCATCACTTCCCCAGGTATACGACGCTTGTGAACCCAGCCGTCCACTTCATGTAAAAAAAAATTTTAAAAAAAGGACTCATCGGACCAAGCAACCTTCTTCTATTGCTTCAAGGTCCAGTTCTGACACTCACATGCCCATTGTCATTGTAGGCCCGTGGTTTTTCAATGGTGGACAAGGGTTAGCATGGACACTCTGACCAGTCTGCGGCTTATGCAGCTCCATACGCAGCAGGGTGCGATGCACTGTGAGATGTGACACATTTCTCCCATAACCATCATTATAATTTTCTGTTCAGACCAGACAGGATAGACTTCGTTGCCCTTTCTCCGACCCAGTCGTCTGGCCATAGGGATTTGGCCCTTGTCAAAACAGGTCTAATGTCTTTACATCCACCTATTTCTCCTGCATACAACGTATCGTCTATGAGAACCGACTGTTCACTTACTGTCTTATACAGTGGGGGAAAAAAGTATTTGATCCCCTACTGATTTTGTACATTGGCCCACTGACAAAGAAATGATCAGTCTATAATTTTAATGGTAGGTGTATTTTAACAGTGAGAGACAGAATAACAACAAAAAAATCCAGAAAAACGCATTTCAAAAAAGTTATAAATTGATTTGCATTTTAATGAGTGAAATAAGTATTTGATCCCCTATCAATCAGCAAGATTTCTGGCTCCCAGGTGTCTTTTACACAGGTAATGAGCTGAGATTAGGAGCACTCTCTTAAAGGGAGTGTTCCTAATCTCAGTTTGTTACCTGTAAAAAGACACCTGTCCACAGAAGCAATCAATCAATCAGATTCCAAACTCTCCACCATGGCCAAGACCAAAGAGCTGTCCAAGGATGTCAGGGACAAGATTGTAGACCTACACAAGGCTGGAATGGGCTACAAGACCATCGCCAAGCAGCTTGGTGAGAAGGTGACAACAGTTGGTGCAATTATTCGCAAATGGAAGAAACTGTCAGTCTCTCTCGGTCTGGGGCTCCATGCAAGATCTCACCTCGTGGAGTTTCAATGATCATGAGAACGGTGAGGAATCAGCCCAGAACTACACAGGAGGATCTTGTTAATGATCTCAAGGCAGCTGGGACCATAGTCACCAAGAAAACAATTGGTAACACACTACGCCGTGAAGGACTGAAATCCTGCAGTGCCCGCAAGGTCCCCCTGCTCAAGAAAGCACATGTACAGGCCCGTCTCAAGTTTGCCTGAATGATTCAGAGGAGAACTGGGTGAAAGTGTTGTGGTCAGGTGTGGTCAGATCTCTTTGGCATCAACTCAATTCGCCGTGTTTGGAGGAGGAGGAATGCTGCCTATGACCCCAAGTCATAACACCATCCCCACCGTCAAACATGGGGGTGGGAACATTATGCTTTGGGGGTGTTTGTCTGCTAAGGGGACAGAACAACTGCACCGCATCAAAGGGACAATGGACGGGGCCATGTACCGTCAAATC
Source organism: Cranoglanis bouderius (assembly GCA_023630585.1). Taxonomy (NCBI): domain Eukaryota; kingdom Metazoa; phylum Chordata; class Actinopteri; order Siluriformes; family Cranoglanididae; genus Cranoglanis; species Cranoglanis bouderius. The sequence goes on from CM042537.1 coordinate 4,242,655, forward strand.
TTGGGTGAGAACCTCCTTCCCTCAGCCAGGGCACTGAAAATGACCTTAATGACTTGGAGAGGATCTGCAAAGAGGAGTGGGACAAAATCCCTCCTGAGATGTGTGCAAACCTGGTGGCCAACTACAAGAAACGTCTGACCTCTGTGATCGCCAACAAGGGTTTTGCCACCAAGGACTAAGTCAAAGGGGTCAAATACTTATTTCCCTCATTAAAATGCAAATCAATTTATAACTTTTTTGAAATGCGTTTTTCTGGATTTTTTTGTTGTTATTCTGTCTCTCACTGTTAAAATACACCTACCATTAAAATTATAGACTGATCATTTCTTTGTCAGTGGGGAAACGTACAAAATCAGCAGGGGATCAAATACTTTTTTCCCCCACTGTATATCCCAGACCATGACATGCACCATCTTGTTATTTACTTCATCTGTGAGTGGTCATAAAGTTGTGAGTGGTCAGTGTATAATCCCAATGCATTTAAGTGCTAGGTTGTAACACTCCAAAATGTGGTATGGGCCAAGGGGATGAATACTTATGAAAGGCACTGCAATGCTTAAATTGCTGAGCTAAGAAGCATCCAGATGTCAGTCGAACATGGTTTTTGCAATTGCACTTAAAGAAGTGAGCAAATGTGTTGTCTAGTGGCAGTTTTGCTGCTTTCAAACGTATTTTTACAGATTGTTTTACAATTTATGCCAGACTCACAGTATACAAGATGTTTAAGTCTAGCATCTTATGAGTGCTAGCATTTAGGCATCTTTGTACATCGTTGTTGTATTCCAGGGACATAGTTCAGGATTTACTCATCCTAAACTACTCATAGAAATAGTTAGAAATACAGGGCTCCTGAGTGGCGCAACAGAAAATCGCTCACCTTATCGTCTGGAGATAGCGAGTTGAATCCCGATGATGCCACAGCCGTCTGTAGCCGGGAGTCCAAGAGAGCAAAATTGGCCATGCTCTGAGGGAAGGAGGGGTGGCGTACTCTCTCTCCACTATCAATCACAGCAACACTAGACAATCATGGTATGCATGTGGAAGTGGGCGGATAGCACCTAGTGCGTTATGCTGCCCCCTAGTGTTGAATTAGTAGCAGTTTGAAAAGATGCAGTCGGCTGGCTTCGCTTGTCTCAGAGGAATCATGTGATAGCCTTCACCCTCCCTGGATGACAGGGGAGACCTAACTGGCCATGACTAAGTCAACATTGAATCAACGATAAATATACTATGTAAATAACTACTTTAAAACATTGTGTGTACAATATCCAGCATAATTTTTTTTCCTGTCCTTTGGTCCAGATATCCAGTATATTTGTTGTAGTTCAGCTAGGTGAGTTTAGCAGCTTAGACAGCATTTTCTTTCGGGTTCTGCAGCTGGGTTGATTTATGCCGTCTCAAATGAGTTGTTTTGGTCTGCACCCGAGTGCAACTGCTGTGTCCTCACTTACTGAAACGAATGGATGGGGCAAATGGGTTCGATTTAAACAGACTAAACACTACATACTGTATGTGGACACAACCTCTGGCAATGCTTTAGCATTAAGAACTCCCATAAAAGAAGTAAATATGTTAAACCCTAATTCGGGTTCTTCAAATATCTTGATTAGTATAGCCGAATTGAGCTGTTTGAGAGAACTCTGTGCTCCCGTTTTCCAAGACTTGAAATCATAATCAGTGAAACAATGATCTGTTTCTGTTTATGAACACAGTGTAGTAAGACATGCACAATTTGGTCTAATGTGGCGACTGGATTTTTAAAAATCAGTTATAAAATCATAGGCTATTGTTTGCACAAGATTTATCTACTTTATTCATGCTTTTTTTCAATTTTGCGTTCTCAATTTAACACGTGTTCTGATATTTTGATTTTTTTTTCTAATCTGAAGAAACTGTGCATAATTTATTGAATTACTAGGGGTAATTTTTTTTCCAGCCAATTTCTTTAGAACACTGTACAATAGTGTACCTAGAAAATTGATTTATTTCATTTTTAAATGCAAGGCAATTTATGATTTGATCGTTTTTTATTGGTTATTTTACTGTTTACTTAAATTCTATAATATGTTTTTGTGTTATAGTGGATATGGACTTTACTGTAACAAGTGCAAATGTATATTTTGAAATGACATGCTAAAACAGTCAGACATATGGCCCAAGCTAAAAGTGTATATCCTGAACAAGAGCCTTAATAGATGACATCTCATAACGGTAAGTTATGATGACTGGACTTTTAGTATATTCTTGAAGACATTTTGTCTCTGAACAGAACTGATGATGAGTGGCGAAACATCACTATTATAATAAACTTTTGTTGCCTTGGCCTTCTCCTCAACATTTTACAGTGATATGGAAGAATGCAGACATGCTTCATTGATGTGTTAGGCTTGTTGGGAAAGTTTTAATAGTTTAGTTTAACTGACAAAATTCCCAGGTTGAGCAGTGAAATTCTTTGAGATTATAACTTTCAGAGACAGTCTTAATCGATAAATGAAGTCATTTTATTCAACTGTATGGTAGTGATCATGCTGTGTGTATGGAGTCCCACATGTTCTCCCTACATCTGTGATCTCTGATGACAAAAACAAACTGCTTTAGAAAGACTATCCTTCCTTCTTCTTGCCTACAGAAAACTCAACTGCTCTTCAGATACTGGTGAAAAGTTCCTGGGTCTCTTAATCTCTATACTGCCATAATGTTGTTGTTTTTTTGCACAAACTGAAATGCACTGTTATATCTGTCCTCCTCATACTAATGGTATTGTTGTATACTCATTGCTGTTACACATCAACTCCAGTCACTACTGGACCTCTGATTTCAGTCCATCTACAGTGGTGTGAAAATCTGATTTCTTCTGTTTTTGTGTATATCTCATACTGAATTGTTTCAGAAATTAAAACAAAATCTAAGATAAAACAAAGGCAGCCTGAGTAAACACACAATACAGTTTTTAAATTATAATTTATTGAAGCAAAAAAGTTATCCAATACAAGGTTTACAAAGCTATTTCAAAGGCTCTGGGACTCCAAAGAACCACAGTGAGAGCCATTATCTCCAAATGGAAAAACTCGGCACAGTAGTGAACCTTCCCAGAAGTGGCCGACCTTCCAAAATTCCTCCAAGAGCACAGCGACTACTCATCCAGGAAGTCACAAAAGAGCCAAGGACAACATCAAAGGACCTACAGGCCTCTCTTGCATCAATAAAGGTCACTGTTCATGACTCCACTATCAGAAAGACACTGGGCAAAAATGGCATCCATGGAAGAGTGACGAGGTGAAAACCACTGCTAACCCAGAAGAACATTAAAACATGAGAATGTTCTGTGGACTGATGAGTGGAAAGCAGAACTGTTTGGAAGACAGGGGTCCCGTTACATCAGGCGTAAACCAAACACCGACTTCCAAAAAAATAATATCAAACCTACAGTCAAGCATGGTGGTGGCAGTGTGATGGTGTGGGGATGCTTTGCTGCTTCAGGGCCTGGGGAACTTGCAATAATTGAGGGAAACATGAATTCTGCTCCTTACCAGAAAATCCTAAAGGTGAATGTCTGGTCTTCAGTCCATAAGTTGAAACTGAAGCGCAACTGGATTATGCAGAAAGACAACGATCCAAAGTATAACCCGATTTTAAGTTTAAGGGGGCAATTAGTTTTTAACATGGGTAATAGGTGTTGGATAACTTTTTTTTTTTTGGCTTCAATAAAATAAATAAATAAATTAATTAATTAATTAAAAAAACCTGTGTTGTGTGTTTACTCAGGTCGCCTTTGTTTTATGTTGTATTTCGTTTGAAGATCTAAAACAATTTAGTATGAGATATACACAAAAACAGAAGAAATCCATTTTTCACACCACTGTATACTGCTGCAACTTTTTGCACATTTACTCTTTAGCGAAATTTGCACTGACTCAGTATTAATGCATATTTCATGCACGTGTTGTCCTGTTTAGTGTACTATGTACTATTTATTGTTGAATGTTGAGCTTTACTGAACCCAGTTACATCAACACCATTGTGTGGTAATAAAAGAATCTTGAATCTAAATTGTTTGTGAATGAGTGTGTGCACAGTCCTTAGCCTCCTGCCTCACACCCACTGTTACTCTGGATCCACCACGATCCTAAACAGGATTACAGCCATTACTGAAGATGAATTAATAATTAGTTCATAACAAGACAGTTGACTTTAATTAAATGCTCTTGTTTTTGAGGTTTTGAATAAAGTTATATTCGTTGTACAATGTTTTGAAAGGCCTATATGTAACAGTGTATTGTGGTGTTTAAGGAAATAAAAAAGAAATAATTTTCTGAGAATGGTTTACACACCCTTAGGTTTGTAAGTATTCCAGTTAAGTACTGTTCCTGTTCCAGGCTTTGAGTTGATTTAAAAACATTCCAGAACTAGCTTTAGCTAGTTGCTCATTGGCTGAATGCCTAAATTGTAATCTTCTGATTTTCTAATTTTGATTATAATCTAAATTATAAACAATGCTCTCATTGATTGTTGGACTGAGCTGTAACCATAGTAACTATATAATCAGGTACATAAATATTTGGACATCAACAGAGTTATTGTTATTTTAGCTGTCTATCACAGTATATTGGAGTTCAAATTAAATAATAAGAGCCCAAAGAAATTTTTGAAGATTGGGTGTCAGTGATTAGAACCTGCTTAGGGAGTGCAGGTGGAACCTGTCCTATTTATACCCCTCTCATATCTAGTGTCTAGCCTATTCAGCAAATTCAGCCCAACAGCAGACCGTCTGATGCAAAAGGAAGTCTCCAAGAACCCCAAAATTTCATCACAGGATCTACTAGTAAGTCTTGCAACTGTTGGTGTCAAGGTGCATGCTTCTACAATCAGAAAGAGATTGCACAAATTTGACCTGCATGGGAGGCATGCCAGGAAAAAGCCTTTGCAAAACTACAGTTTGCCAATGAGCATATAGGCAAAGACCAGGCCTTTTTGGAATAATGTGCTCTGGACAGATGAATCAAAGATAGAATTGTTTGGCCACAGTAATCTTCGACATATTTGGTGCAGAGCAAAGACAGCTTTTCAGGAGAAGAACCTCATACCAACTGTGAAGCATGGTGGTGGAAATGTTACGGTTTGGGGTTGCTTCGTGGCCTCAGGGACTGGACAGCTTGCATTCATTGATTCAACTATGAACTCTGCATCATATCAAAGAGTGCTTGAAGATGATGTGAGGCCGTCTGTCCGAAAGTTGAAGATGAACTGAAAGTGGACCTTTCAACAGGATAATGATCCTAAGCACACTAGCAAATCCACCGAGGAATGGCTCAAAAAGAAGAAATGGAGGGTTGTGGAATGACCTGGCCAAAGGTCATGAATGAATCCCATTTGAAATGTTGTGGGGGGATTTGAAACGGGCAGAACATGCAAGAAAACCCTCAAACACCTTGCAGCTGAAAGAATATTGCATGGAATCAAACTGGAAAGGAACGGATTTATTTGTAAATCACTCGTGAGCATTTACACAAGAAATTTTGTATTCTTGAAAATCCTGCAATTTCATAAAAACATTTGTATCCTACTCATGCTCCTGAGCGTGTGTACATTTACTCATAAAGATACAAACTAATGTAAACCTCGACTTGATCGACTTTAAATCATATAAATTGCTGTGTGTAACTGCATTTTTCTATATGGATCACGCTGTCAACTTTAAATGGCTTATATATTTCAGTTACACACACAAATTTAATGACTGTTTTGTGAAACTAAATAAATATTAAAGGTGAAAAAAATAAAGAAAATAAGCAAACATAAATCATTAAATTACAACAAAGAAGATGAGTCATTCGATTAAGAATGCTGCTGTATAAAAGGAGGATGGACTGCAATGACTCAGCTTAAAGTTGGTTCCGTTTTCCAGCATGGCATCAGGAAGAGTGCTTTGGCACAAAGACATTTGTGACTACTGGTTTTCATGTCAAACCATTTTCATCTCACATAATTCACATCTAATTCACCTTTTCTGTAATTCCAGGGCACAGACTCACCAAAACTAGACCGTTGAAGACTGGAAAAAGACCAGTTTTTTTTCTAATCTTCAACTATCCACTTTGGGTGAGTCTGTGCCCATGATAGCCTCAGATTCCAGTTCTTGGCTGACAGGAGTGGAACCCTATGTGGTCTACTGCTGTTGTAGCTGATCCAGCTCAAGGTTTGAAGTTTTGTGCATGCCGAGATGCTTTTCTGCTCACCACGGTTGTAAAGAGTGATTATTTGAGCTCCTTCCTGGCAGCTTGAACCAATCTGGCCTTTTCCTCTGACCTCTCTGAACACTCAGGGTTTTTTGTTTTTTGCATCATTGTGTGTGAAACCACCAACCACGCCACAGTTAAAGTCACACTTTAGAGATCACACTTTTTCTTCCTTCTGATGTTTGATGTGAACATTAACTGAAGCTCTTGACCTGCATCTGCATGATTTTCTGCATTGTGCTGCTGCCACATGATTGACTGATTGGAGAACTGCATGAATGTGCAGGTGCTCCTAATAAAGTGGAGTGTATATTTCACTTCTACCTCTAAGAAAGCCTCCTTTTTTTTGGCCTGGTTATTTCCGCTGTGTGATCTCTGCCTTTTATGGAGTTTTGTGGGTGTCACCAAATGCTAACATGATTGATTGCGTGAGCATTGGCATCGTGTGGTGCCTGAACAGAAAATTGAGAAGTGAGAGAGAGAGAGAGAGAGAGAGAGAGAGAGAGAAGGGGCGTGATCTGTCTCCTCAGAACTCTCCTCCCATGCGCACTCATATATTTTTGTTAGTCCCAATATCCAGACCAAGAAGTGCACCAGCTCTTTCGGTAACGATTCATTTATTTATTTTCTCAGTCAACACACTGCTGCTTTAGAATAGAATATAAGGTCATCTCTTTTGTATTAGAAGACTTAATTTAGGCTACTAAAGAATAATAACTAAATATCTCTCTCGCTCCCACACACACACACACACACGCATCCAGTGTATCCTGGCTATAGGCACTTGCTGTCAGTATGTAAGTATGCAACGTTTTCTACTATTTAAACATAACATATCAGCGTTTTGTGTATAGAACGCTGGATTGATGGCGTAAATACCCATCTCCACAGGTCTGCCCCAGAGCAGGATGTCGCCGCTGACCCAGGAGCCCCAGACGGGGAGGGAGGCCCACCAGCCCCAGACCCAAACCTCACCAGTAATCTTCGCCTCCAGCAGGCACAGGCCCAAGTGGATGAGGTAAACACATCAGTCAAATAACGAATATTTACTAGTTGGTAGTGGGTGGGAAATGGCACCGAATTTTTTTTTTTTTTTAAAGAATTGCTGTTATTATAATGATTCATTATATCCTCGCCACCTCCATCTTGCTTCTCTTTAGAATGACTTTCCAAACACTTTTCTGTAACACAAAAGGATTTTTTTAAATGTCGGATAAAGCCGACAAATTACTGAGCTCACCTTAAATGAACCCCTCTAGGTGGTGGATCTCATGCGTGTAAATGTTAAGAATGCAATAGACAGGGACATAAAGCTGTCGCAGCTGGACGACCGGGCTGATGCGCTGCACGATGGAGCCAAGCTGTTTGAGAGCAGCGCTGCAAAGCTAAAGAACAAGTACTGGTGGAAAAACTGCAAGGTGTGTGATCTTTTAAGCTTAGCAGTAACAAAAGGTGCACTTATAACTAGGATCATAAAAACAGGTTGGTTAAGATCTAATGACACACTATGGGTCATGCCTTTCCCTCATATTACTTTTGATATCGTGTTGTGTTTTTTGGTTCAAATAAATGTGTTGGTAATAATAAATGTTGGCTTTTAGTACATCATGCCAGCATTGATTTTATGCATCATTTTGTGCATGCCTGTCATGTATATGTGCGTGAAATAGTTTCATTAACTGCACTGATAGTTGTGCTGTTTCAAGATAACCTTGGCTTATATATAGATCACTATGCTGGCAGAACTACTGTGTATTAACTAGTATAACGAATGTTTACTAGTCGGTAGTGGGTGGGCTCTGGTGCAAATAACTAATTCTCATAATAGCAGAGTCACTGATGAATCCACTTCACTGCATTTCATTTTTATGCCTCCATCCAAACCTCTGCCAATACATCTTTCACTGTAAATGAAAATCCCCTCCCTTTCTCCTTCTGGATAAAGGCAGGATGATGTCACTGGATTAAAACCCAGCTGGAGTGCGTGATGCAGCTACTAATAATCCTTCTGCTTTTCCATTTCTATATATTATTTTGGAGATGCTTTTATCCAAAGCAGCCTACAAGTGAAGCAGAAGAAAGTTTAAGCTTAAGGGAGATAATTAAAGGAAAACTACCTATTACAGTTCCAGAAACATGTTGAATCTACGTGAAGATGCAGTGAAGTTGTTCTGCTGACTCATGGCTTCTCAAAACCTAACTAAGACATGTCGTTGGTTTTTCCTTTGATTTGTCACCCGTCTGTATCTTATTTTCCTAGCTTTCCTCGTTATTTGTTTTCTGCTTTCCTTCATGCTCTTCATTAGTCACAGAATGTTTTGCCATAAAATATCTATGCTGTGTGCATGATACGCTGGCTACATTTAAACAGAGCCTATTGACACAATAATGTGATCATTAATAACAATCAGAATCAAAAACACCTAAAATGGCATATGAGATTGAGATCGATTAATTTGCAAATTCTGTCCAATCAAACAAGATGAATAATCCATTTGATAGCCATTGTTGGGTATACATTCTGGGGATATTACACTGTTATTAAATTAGATCAGATTTGGAGTGTTTTATAGTATGACTTATGGCTATATTGAAATTTTTTTGTGATTGTATTTTTTAAGCCAGCTGACCATATTTTTATGATGACATTTTTATGTGAAACTTTCTGGCATATATATATATATACACACACACACACACACACACACACACACACACACACACACACACACACACACACACACACACACACACACACACACATATATATATATATATATATATATATATATATATATATGTGGATAAATTATCTTCACCTACTCTTAGATGATGATCATCATGGGAGTTATTGTGGTCGTCCTGGTGGGCATTGCTTTCAGTGAGTAAACTCCCTTATCCCCTTGTTCTCTAGACACACTGTCATTTTAACATAATATAAATAACAATTAAAAAAAAAAAAAATATATATATATATATATATATATATATATATATATATATATATATATATATATATATATATATATATATATATGTGTGTGTATATATAATGTAATTAGTTAATTAATAAGTAATAATATGTCTAGCTGCTTTTTAAAGAGAATATATTTAAAGAGGATTTCAACATAAAACTAGTATTTAATTTGCCATCGTATTATCATATTATAGTAATCTGAAGAAGAGATTTGCATTTCTCAGTCTCAGCAATTTGGCAAACAAAGGTACATAAAATGGTACATACAAATCCAAATCCAAATAAGAAGTGCACTATTGGGGTTTTTTTTTTTTTTTAGAAAGCTTGACATAAATGTTCATAGGGCATTTGGTTGAGACTGGAGGTGTGCATCGGGATCCGAGGGAAAGCAACGAAAAAGCCATGTGAGTGGGAGGTTTTTACTTTCATGCAGGAATGAGCAAGCAGTCAGATATGAAGCTCGAGGGGACAAAGTAAGACCATGTTTATTAACATGAATTTGAAGCACTGTGCGATGCATTTACAGTGGGCCTCCATTCATCCTTAGTAAATGCCTTGTCTAATTTAAACCACTTACGGTGGTTTAAATTAGACTAGTAAGTTGTTCATATTTTGGGAAATAGAACCAAATTCATTTATCACAAATGGCATGTCACACACAAAAATATTCCATGCACATTTCCAGTTGAGACCAATTATGAACTCGAATGATGCTGAGGTTGAGAAACTGAAAACAGAGGCAGAATTTGCAGACTATGCTGACAGGACTGGCATTTCTGCCTTTAGAGGGTTTTTTTAATTTATGTTTTCAAGTTCCGGTTCAGGCCACACCCACTTTGAGTTTAAATATGAATACAGATACCAGGTTTATCTGCATCTGTTCTTCTGTATCTGTATCCGTGTTACTTTGCTTAGGCTAATATGGAAAGTCCTGCACTGTAATTCTGATCTGAAGAAGTAGGCAGACGTATTAATGGTTAAATTATTTACTTTCACTGGAATGTCTCTTTAATTAACATAAACAGGACGCATGTATGTAAATATTTGTTTATCAGGTGCTTCTTATTCAAAGTGATACACAAATGAGGCAGAAGATAATCCAAATATACAGCCAAGTAGTTGAGGGTTAGTTAGAGGCCTTGCTCAAGCAACAGGCAGCATCTCTGGATGTTCTGGGATATGAACTCAAAACATTCCGATTACTAGTATAGACCTGTGTTCAAATTATGAATTAATATGACCCATTAAAACTCTAGTTTTCTTGTGATCTTTTCTCCACAGTGTACTTCTACCACTGACCTATGTACAAACATGTGGCAAATTCTACCAGGGGGGCAAATAATTTGAGCGATGTTCACCATAGCTCATACCCCTATCCTTTTTCCTAACTGATGCCTTTTAACCAGAGTGCAGCACGTGTGTAGATGTTCGTGTAGTGCCTCTCCAGTGCTTCCACATTTCTGTCAAGAATACCAACCTGGGTGATTTGCAACTGAGTTCTCACTCTCTCTTGCTTATTCTTTATCATTTTTATTGTTCTGAAACAGTCTAACTGGACAAAAAAAAATGTAACTGGAGGACTAAAAAACATGAGATATACATGGATAAATGAAGACTTATATGCATTTATGTAAGTATGACCTAAAGCAGTGGTCACCAACCCTGTTCCTGGAGATCTTCCTTCCTGAAGACTTTAGTTCTAACCATAACGGTGCCCACCTGATCATCTAATCATTGCCTTAAGAAGTTCTTGATCAACTAAAACAGGTGTGTTAGATTTTAGTTGGAGATGAAACCTGCAGGAAGGTAGATCTCAAGAAAGAGGGTTGGTGACCACTGACCTAAGGCATATATCCAATAATGTCAAAAGCATCATTTGGAGACAGTACTGAGTCTTCAGTATTAATCCCCTTTTCATTTATTATTATCAGGCATTGTGCAGTGAGGTTATAATAAATCTTCTGACTGCGTAATGGCTATGGGATCTGGGATATAATGGATATGGGATCTTCTGAACCAGAATTTTCTTTCTTTCTTTCGTTCTGACTTTCTGAATGTTAGCCCTGAAATTAGTGAACTATGCAAACTAAGTACTGTGAGAACTTTACCATTATATAACTTCATAACTTTGTAATGATACGGTTAAGATAGCATTTCAACTATTGCCACTAAATATTAGAAGAATGATGATAATTAAGCTCTGTGAAGACATGAAGATTACAGTGTACGGAAAGGTCATTTCACTGTACGTTCCTTATATATGCAGTTACCTGTATTATTTATTGCATGCAGATATTGATTGCTGAACTATGTGTAACTACAGTATGTCTACATTTCATAGGTGTTTAGTGTACTTTGTTAAGTCTTTAATAGCACAGTTTGCCCATCACATACTCATTCTAATAAAGTGATGAAAAGCAATTAGCCAATGTCTCTCGAGTCAATTGTAATGTCATAAACTGACACTTGAGAACTGTACAGTTTTGACACATTGCATTAGTCACACTGTATTTAATGGACACAGATAAAAACAACACGAAATATATATATTCGTATTCATTTGGGGCTTTTAATATCAATGCATAAAGTCAAATATTAACTGCATGCTTGGTTGTCGACGGAATATAAGGGTTAAGAGACAAAGCTCAGCTAAGGAACAACAGAAGTAACAGATTTGATAAGGGGCCATATGTGTGTATATACACTAAATATGGCCAAATGTATGTGGACGCCTGACCATCACAACCAGATGTGCTTGTTGAACATCTCTTTCCAAACCACGGGCATTAATATGGAGTTGGTCCCCCCTTTGCTGCTATAACAGCCTCCATTCTCCTGGAAAGGCTTTCCGATAGATTTTGGAGTGCGGCTGTTTGGATTTGTGCTCATTCATTGTACTCATGTTGGACAAGAAGGCCTGATGTACAGTCGGTGTTCCAGTTCATCCCAAAGGTTTTCAGTGGGGTTGAGGTCAGGGCTCTGTGCAGGACACTCGAGTTTTTCCACCTACTTCCAAAATTAACACACCATGTCTTCATGGAGCTCGCTTTGTGCACTTTGTGTCATGCTGGAACAAGTTTGGGCCTCTTAGTTCCAGTGAGGGGAAACTTTAAAGCTACAGCGTACAGAGACGTTCTATACAATTGTGTTTCAAAAACTGGGGGCAACAGTTTGTGGAAGAACCACATATGGGTGTAATGGTCAGGTGTCCACATACTTTTGCCCATGTAGTGTATGTTTTCTAATAATCTATAAATGAAATCTTTAATCTTTAAATAGAATAAGGAATATTATTATTCAATATAAAATGACTGCTGAATGGGTGGAATTTCTGAACTGTCTGTTAGTCAGTATTCAAAAAATAAAGGCTGCCATTGTTTTCATGGTCATGTTTCATTACATATTTAATTAAATGCATATTAAATCAATAAACAACTTTGTTTTTCAAGTGTGCTGGTGTCTTTCAGTGGAGTTACAGTATAATGGGATCTTTCATTTTTCTTCCTTTTTCTTCACTCATGAGATTTGTCCAAATTTCAGGTCAGGAAAGCCCTCATCACACCTTTTATGATTATGATCATGATAAATTTCTCATGTTATAAAGCTTAAGGTCGTTATTGTCAGTGACTAGATTCCCATAATGCACTGCTGCATGTAGAAGGCATACCATAAGCAAACTAACGCACAGAGTGGTGCTTGAAAGTTTGTGAACCCTTTGGAAATTTCTATATTTCTGCATAAATATGACCTAAAACATCATCAGATTTTCCTAAAAGTAGATAAAGAGAACCCAATATTACATATCTGTGAGGACAAAAGTATGCAAACCTCTAGGATTAGCAGTTAATTTGAAGGTGAAATTAGTCAGGTGTTTTCAAACAATGGGATGACAATCAGGTGTGAGTGAGGGCCCTATTTTATTTAAAGAACAGAGATCTATTAAAGTCTGAGCTTCACAGCATGTCTGTGGAAGTGTATCATGGCACGAACAAAGGAGATTTCTGAGCACCTCAGAAAAAGAGTTGTTGAAGCTCATCAGGCTGGAATAGAATTTTTGGTTTAAATGAGAAGCGTTATGTTTAGAGAAAGGAAAACCGTACATTCCAGCACAAGAACCTTATCCCATCTGTGAAACATGGTGGTGGTAGTATCATGGTTTGGACCTGTTTCGCTGCATCTGGGTCAGGACGACTTGCCATCATTGAATGAACAATGAATCTGATGTGCAGGACTGATCAACAGCCTTGCTGCACAAGGGGGTCACACCAGATACTGAAAGCAAAGTTCACATACTTTTGATACTCACAGATGTAATATTGGATCATTTTCCTCAATAAATAAATGAAAAAGTATAATATTTTGTCTCATTTGTTTAATTGGGTTCTCCTTATCTATTTGTGTAAAATCTGATGATGTTTTAGGTCATATTTATGCAGATATATAGAACATTCTAAAGGGTTCACAAACTGCCAAGCACCACTGTACATGTAATAATAAATATAAGACTGTGAGCATGGTCAGCTACAAAGCATAGCTAGCAATTTTCAGTTTTTGTCCAAACTAGTAAGAAATCCTGCAAACATCTAATTTTCAAGGCCTTTTTAGCATTCAGGTGTACAATCTGATTGAATTAATCAGTCCGTACAGGATTTCATGGAGTTTTTTTGTGATCGTAGTGGCCAAAAATGCTCGATTTTGCTGCGGCTTCCCCCCCGCCCCCAATATTTGCGATGCAGTTTGCGGCGTTTTTTGTGCTTTTTTTTTTTGTTGGTAAATGAGACCTTTTAGCTGTACTCACGTTTGACGCACGTGGACCGATGAGGGCTCTGGCTGAACGCGTGTTGTGATGACGTCACATGACGTGTCTCGGCCCAAATCTGAATATTGCAGAGTTTGCTTGGCTTTGCGTTCATTTCTGCGATCGCAAAATCCTGGAGGGACTGATTAAATGTAAAATGACTATATTAAATACTTCGAGTCTAATTATGCACACATGAATAAAAAGGCGGTGTACAACACTAGGCAACTGTACAGGACTCTCTTTAAAAGTGAATTGAGTGAAATCTATATATAAATAAAAGTCTGCAATATGGTTGAAGAAAGCATTTTATTAAAGAAAAAAATATCAAATACAAGTGCTCACATTAAACAGCTTCTAATTGTTAAGAGTACAGATTAATGTATAAATCAAACATCAAAGAAGTTACTATAGTAGAAAACAAGCCTATGCACTTGCTGTAAGCTAATACATCTATTCTAAGCAAAATGGTTAGGATCAGTCATTTTAGGGGGGAAAAGAAGTCGCTTTATATACAAGTTCTACCAGGGATGTACACATCTACTGTCAAATAACAAGGTGTTACTTAGCCATCTACTTAAACTAAATTAACAACAGCAAATTCCACAAGTGCAAGCTGCAGACTGGAAAACACCACATGTAGGCTATCCCACATTTGCAGTTACGAAGTTTATGTAGCCTATAACACTTAGGTAGCCCAAAGGTTGCCCTAGGACAGGTGGTTTTTATTTCATGCTAGACTAGGGTACCAACACCTCTCCTAAATCATACAATGGTGCTACATTTCTCGAAAGGGCAAAGGGCAAATTCTCTTTTTCGGATGTTATGAAGTATTTTAACCACTGAAGGGATAAAGAAGGACTCTGCTTCAGCAATGAGAATGTAATGAGAGTGCTGCTTTAGCAAATTCAAAACCACAAATCAGGGCTTTCTGAACAGGGATGGTTTAAAAAAAAAAAAGGGCGAGGGTGGAGGGAACTGCAATAAAAACTCATTTTTTGAGAAAACTGATGTAGGAAGTATGGAACTTTTTTTTTTTTTTTTAATTATACAAACTTGTAATGCAGTACATAATCACATAACCATAGCTGATTGAAACAATTATTTGCATGGCTGCCTTTTTGGAAATTCACATAAAATTTGTGAAGAATTTAGACAAAAAGCTCACAAACAGAACCAGAACATCAACATAAACAACTAGATTTACATATAAATATTTCTGTTCACATGATTAGTCGTTTATAAAGGTAAACAAACAAACAAAAACTTTGTGTGGTCTCGTTTCAAACGGCCATAAAATTAAATTCTACGAGTTTCTAATAACTATAGCTTTCTGTTGCGTAAATGTCAATTTAGTTTATGCCCTGAAAAAAAAAAATTTTTGTCATCTCTTTAGAAATGACTTCACAATCATGATCAGACACATCACATGGACATGAATAATTACGGTGTTACTTTCTAAACGGATGGAAATTCACTTAAAAAAAAAAAAAAAACATTTTACACACAAATGAGTAAAAGTAAGCAATCGTAACATTGAATGCAACTGTACATGTCACATGATGAGGGGAGTATGGGAAAACATCATTAGACACTCAGTTTAGTAGAAAAACACTTTAATATTGTCAAGCTGATTTTTAAAAGCAGTAGGTGATGTTCTTAATACAAAGCATAACTATGCTTTGCCAGTATTTTCTATGGAAATGTGTATGCTATGATACATATTCCAAATTTTCTGGAAACAATGGCCTTGATTAAAAATATATAGAGTGAATCTGGAGCAGTGCTACATTTCCAACCCTCTTAATACATTATTAAAAGATCTGAAATTCGATCGTCTGTCAGTCACCATGTTGTGATTTTTTTATTTATTTTTATTTTTTATTTTTAAAACTGTTTATTGATCACAGGGAACACACAACCCCCGAAAAGATAAAATCAGCCTCCTGCTTCGAATTAGGACTGGGCGATATATTGATATAATATCGATTTTGTGATAAATGATTACGCGATACACTTTTCTGAGATATTGTTGGTAAGGTGATGTATTTCTTTACCTTTTTAATAATTACAAATTAAATGGTATGGTCAAACTCAGCTTAATGGGTTTTTTTTTTTGTTTATTTTACTGCCATTTTGCAGACAGCTTGTTAGCTAAACTGTATATCGTGATGCACATCATAGTATCAAGTATCATATATGCACACAGTATCTCACAAAAGTGAGTACACCCCTCACATTTTTGTAAATATTTTATTATATCTTTTCATGGGACAACACTGATGAAATGACACTTTGCTACAATGTAAAGTAGTGAGTGTACAGCTTGTATAACAGTGTAAATTTGCTGTCCCCTCAAAATAACTCAACACACAGCCATTAATGTCTAAACCGCTGGCAACAAAAGTGAGTACACCCCTAAGTGAAAATGTCCAAACTGGGCCCAATTAGCCATTTTCCCTCCCCGGTGTCATGTGACTCGTTAGTGTTACAAGGTCTCAGGGTTGAATGGGGAGCAGGTGTGTTAAGTTTGGTGTTATCGCTCTCACACTCTCTCATACTGGTCACTGGAAGTTCAACATGGCACCTCATGGAAAAGAACTCTCTGAGGATCTGAAAAAAAGAATTGTTGCTCTACATAAAGATGGCCTAGGCTATAAGAAGATTGCCAACACCCTGAAACTGAGCTGCAGCACGGTGGCCAAGACCATACAGCGGTTTAACAGGATAGGTTCCACTCAGAACAGGCCTTGCCATGGTCGACCAAAGAAGTTGAGTGCACGTGCTCAGCATCATATCCAGAGGTTGGCTTTGCAGAATAGACGTATGAGTGCTGCCAGCATTGCTGCAGAGGTTGAAGGGGTGGGGGGGTCAGCCTGTAAGTGCTCAGACCATACGCCGCACACTGCATGAAATTGGTCTGCATGGCTGTCATCCCAGAAGGAAGCCTCTTCTAAAGATGATGCACAAGAAAGCCCGCAAACAGTTTGCTGAAGACGAGCAGACTAAGACATGGATTACTGGAACCATGTCCTGTGGTCTGATGAGACCAAGATAAACTTTTTTGGTTCAGATGGTGTCAAGCATGTGTGGCGGCAACCAGGTGAGGAGTACAAAGACAAGTGTGTCTTGCCTACAGTCAAGCATGGTGGTGGGAGTGTCATGGTCTGGGGCTGCATGACTGCTGCCGGCACTGGGGAGCTAATGCCAACATGTATTGTGACATACTGAAGCAGTGCATGATCCCCTCCCTTCGGAAACTGGGCTGCAGGGCAGTATTCCAACATGATAACGACCCCAAACACACCTCCAAGACAACCACTGCCTTGCTAAAGAAGCTGAGGGTAAAGGTGATGGACTGGCCAAGCATGTCTCCAGACCTAAACCCTATTGAGCATCTGTGGGGCATCCTCAAACGGAAGGTGGAGGAGCGCAAGGTCTCTAACATCCACCAGCTCTGTGATGTCATCATGGAGGAATGGAAGAGGACTCCAGTGGCAACCTGTGAAGCTCTGGTGAACTCCATGCCCAACAGGGTTAAGGCAGTGCTGGAAAATAATGGTGGCCACACATAATATTGGCACTTTGGGTCCAATTTGGACATTTTCACTTAGGGGTGTACTCACTTTTGTTGCCAGCGGTTTAGACATTAATGGCTGTGTGTTGAGTTATTTTGAGGGGACAGCGAATTTACACTGTTATACAAGCTGTACACTCACTACTTTACATTGTAGCAAAGTGTCATTTCATCAGTGTTGTCCCATGAAAAGATATAAAATATTTACAAAAATGTGATGGGTATACTCACTTTTGTGAGATACTGTATGTGTGTGTGTGTGTGTGTGTGTATATATATATATATATATATATATATATATATATATATATATATATATATATATATATATATATATATATATAGATATGATTTCGGTCATATTGCCCAGCCCTACTTCAATGTTCTTCAGTCTACAGCTGGTGTGAAGACTCGCATCGTGTCTAAAATGCCTCTCGAGTTTTGCAGGAAATCCCGTCGTCTTTTTTTTTTTTTTTTTTTTTACCGGTACGAGTTTAATGCATATCAAACAACTTTCATCTTTCAACAACTTGAACATTTTTCTATAATATCTGCTTCTTTTTTTTTGTTCTTTTTGTTTAAATACATTCAAGGAACCATTGTTACACATGACACTTTTAAGACCTGTTGAGAGGAGAACATGGATGGCAGCACAGGCTCAGGATGCAGTGATGTCTAGCTAGAATAGTCTGATGTTTTGCCGTCCAGTGATGGGACCATTAAACTGCATGCCATTTTTTCTTGACAAATGCTTCAGATTAAAACAAACAAAACACCATTTAAAAAAAAACAACAAAAAAACACCACAGATCCTGCACCAATACTTCTTTAACAATCATTCTTCACTATCTAGCATCAAGCCTAGTGGAAATTTCAGGCTTTTTCCAAGCACAAGTGTGATTTCGACATACAGTGGTGCTTGGCATAGTCTGATTTCGAACAGACTAGCGTAAGATGTAGGTTCATGTTCCATTTGATCTTGATATAAAAATTTTGCAGAATTACCGAATAGTCCTGAAATAGCTTATTTCCGCACCTAATAAATTTGTATAAATAATAAAAATGCTCAGTGTACTAAGACTTGCTTAGACAGCTAGTCAAGCAGACAGACTGTACGCACATTTTTTTTAAAACTTGCCAAAAAATTAGACTTCCATTTTGTCTCCGAATGCAATTGAACATCCGTAGTTGTAAATGTCCGTTTCGCTGGGGATTTATAATGAAGGTGGTGTACCATAGAGTATCAAAATAAACATTTCTTTAAAAGACATGCAAAAGCACAAGAGCTGAGCAACAGAAGAAAAAAAAAGACTGAGACTGCATTGTTAACCTTCGGGACAAGTCAAACAATTTGTATGAAATCTGGTAAAAACCCATTCAAAAATATTTGTGCTCTGTTCTACCCAATGATTTACTTCTTTTTTTGGGATTTACCTGCTACCCTTGAGGATGAACTCTTAACTCTGCTGTTACTCTCATGAACCTCCTCAACCGAAGCATTGTTTAGCTCATTCTCACCAACCTGCTCTATATTGTCTGGTTTTGCAGCACTTCCAGCAGACAGAACAGGATTTTCTACCATTGTGGCCACATGGCAACCATCATTCTCACTGGCCTTTTGGTCATCAACGTCTGGCTTGCTTGAATTCTTGGTTGAGGCAAACGAGTTACGGGGTCGTTTGGGCAAGGGTTCGTCATTTTCCTTGCTCTTTCCTTCTTCAGCTTGAACAGCTGGAAAGGCTTCAGCCTTTTTAGGACGGCCCCTCTTACGAGGCTGTGCATCAACAGAGAAGGTCTGTTCTCCATCACTGTTGGTAATAACATGTTCAGCCTCCTCTGTCATTGTCTTGACTCTTCCTGATCCTGGTGGTCGACCTCTCTTTCGAGGGCTTCCATTCGTCTCCTGTAGTAGACCTTTGACCTTGGTCCCAGAACCCGGAGGACGTCCCCTCTTTCTGGGAATTCCATCAGTCACGAGCTTTGCGACCTTTACCTTCATACCAGATCCTGGAGGACGTCCTCTCTTTTTAGGAGTTCCATATGTTTCACCTGAAATAACCTTTAGCTTTCTTCCAGAGCCTGGGGGTCTGCCCCTCTTTCGAGGAGTTCCATTCGCATCCTGCTTGACCTGTAGTTTGGTCCCAGATCCTGGAGGTCGCCCCCTTTTTCCAGGAGTCCCTTCTATTGGCCTTTTCGCTGGAGACGGACCTGCTGGCCGTCCCCGTTTCTTCTTAAACGAGCCTCTCGGCCTTCCTCTTCTTCGAGGAATGTCTCCACCAACTTCGGTGATCTTTACACTTTTCAGGTTCCCGTCAACTCTGCCATTTTGTGAAGCCATGGATTCATATTTGCGTGGTCTACCTCTTCCCCTTTTCTCCGTTGGCATGTCTACGAGGGGATGGATGCGGGGTCTCCCAAGAGGCTTTGAGAGTTTCCGTTTCTTGCTCAACCTTAAAATTCTCTCTGCTTCTTCCTCTGGTGTAAGGGGAATCTTTCTTGGTCTTCCTGGGATTTTTATCTTTTTCGGACGTCCACGCTTCTTGACTTTTGGCCTTATCACCATCTCGGGTGAAAAGAAATCCACTCTTTTGGATGCCCTAGCATTGTGAGATATTTCTTTCACAGAGATAATTTTTTTCTTAACTGACCCTCGTGGTCTGCCCCTGCCACGTTTGCCTGAAATGGCACTTCCATTGGCCAGTGTGTTGCTAGAGTCATCCTTCTGTTCAACCTCCATCACAATGTTATTTAAGCCTTACTGAGGGTCTGGGACCTTCACCCAGGCTTGCCTTCTCCAACTGCTAAATTCTGGAAAGGGGGGGAAAAAAGACTTCAGCACAAGAGTTTTTCAAGAATAGCAATGCCACTTGTTAATACAACATTTCTCTCCTTAAAACTCCTTAACTAGCAAAGAGAAAAAAAAAAAAAATTATATATATATATATATATATTTATTTATTTATTTATTTTTTTAAACAGTTAAACACTGAAGCTGATTTTATGTTACAATTTAAAGCTTCAGATAAGCTAAGCAAAGCATGAAGGCTACTTGGCTGATGAAATACTTAATAATATACAAACACAACTTCAAAAATACCATTTCAGTTAAATTTTTATTTTTAACTCATGGGTTAATAAGATTCCAGTTTAATTTTCATTTATTAAGAATCATATGCATACATTTGGTTCGAATTCGAATTCCAGTACATCTGTGTTTATGAATTACATTTTTCACATGATCCAACAAACATTATGGCCAAAATATTGCAGCTCAATCTTTAACCAAGCAGCTAACGATGCAATCTTCAGTGCAAATTCTACTGACCATTAAAACTACAGCATGGTTGATTTCTCGAATCTGATTGGTCAGAAGGTGTATAACGGCATGGCTGGAAATGTAGTTCCAGTTCCAACCTCTACGACAGGTTTATATTGTTCTAATGCGGCACTGTTTCCATAGTAATGGCTAATACAAAGGGATTTGTACGGAGGATACTAGATATAATCTAATAATAATAATAATAATAATGGACTTAAAAGACATGTCTAGCAAAGAGAAACGTACAATCGATGTAGTGAAGTTATTTTTTTGTTAGTTTTTTGTTTATTTAATATTTATGGAAAGAGTCAACGTTTCCCAGTTCAGGACAGAGGAGTTTATGCTTTCCTGGTTTCTTGGTTTTGTGTGTGTGTGTGTGTGTGTGTGTGTGTGTGAGTGAGTGAGACAGAGAGAGAGAGAGAGAGAGAGAGAGAATGATTGTTTATTGTAGCTGTAATGTAGATGAGAACAGGAACTATTTTGTCTCTCCAACGTTCCACATTAAATCTAACTGTAAACTGATAAAATGCATGACGTCCTTCATTAATAAATGAAACGTAATTGTTGGCAAATCGCTGTGATATAAGCAGAACAACACCACACTCCATACTGTGCTGTTATACAAAAACCATTCACTCCCATAACCTGGGTCATTATAAAGCCTCTCACTTTATATTATATATTTGTATTAAACACAATATCATGATTGTAGTTTTCCGTAAATATATTCGGACTTGTTTGTCCAGCAGATCCCACAGATGCTCG
Organism: Cranoglanis bouderius; assembly: GCA_023630585.1. NCBI lineage: Eukaryota > Metazoa > Chordata > Actinopteri > Siluriformes > Cranoglanididae > Cranoglanis > Cranoglanis bouderius. Next base: position 4,264,327 of record CM042537.1, read on the forward strand.
ATCGGATTGAGATCTGGGGAACTCGGATGCCGAGTCAGCACCCTGAACTCTGTCATGTTCCTCAAACCATTCCTGAACAATTTTTGCAGTGTGTCAGGGAGCATTATCTTGCTGAAAGAGGCCACTGCTATTAGGGAACACCGTTGTCAACAATGTTTAGGTAGGTGGTACGTGTCAGAGTAACATCCACATGAATGCCAGGACCCAAGGTTTCCCAGCAGAACATTGCCCACAGCATCACACTTCCTCCGCCAGCTTGCCTTCTTCCCATAGTGCATCCTGGTGCCATCTCTTCCCCAGGTAAGCCACGCACACGCACCCGACCGTCCACATGATGTAAAAGAAAACCTGATTCATCAGACCAGGCCACCTTCTTCTACTGCTCCATGGTGCAGTCCTGATGCTCACGTGCCCATTGTAGGAGCTTTCGGTGGTGGACAGGGGTCAGCATGGGCACTCTGACCGGTCTGCAGCTACACAGCTCCATACGCAGCAAGCTGTGATGCTCTGTGTGTTCTGACTCCTTTCTATCAGAGCCAGCTTTAACCTTTTCAGCAATTTGTGCTACAGGCGCTCTTCTGTGAGGTCGGACCAGACGGGCTCGTCTTCTCTCCTCAGACGTATCAATGAGCCTTGGGCGTCCATGACCCTGTCGCCGGTTCACTGGTTGTCCTTCCTTGGACCACTTTTGGTGGGTATTGGCAATTAATTAATTAATTAATTAATGCAAGATAATAAATCTTCCCATTCGGCCAATATCTGATAAGTCAGACTTTTGACAGCATATAGCGCATACGTGCATTCTTCCTTATTCTGGCTAAAAAAATGCCCACTGGGACGTGAAGCGAGCGTCTGACACAGTAAAATGACCAGTAATCATTCTCTTTTTAACGTGACGTTATGTAATGTTACACACAACAATACTTCAGCGTGCAACAGAGCCTTATTCAACGTGAAATAAAATCCATCAGTGTATTTTCGACTTAGCTAACATCAGACAAGTGTATATTTAACATCGGTTTATGTAGGTGTTAAACGACACAGAACACGGCACATCAGACCATCCAAATTGTAGGTGAGCAAAAGTATAGGAACAAATAAGTATTGAAGTAAATTAATGTCTTCAGTCTACAGCAAAAACAATTGAATTGGCTGAAAGAGGGGAAAAAATGACTAATAAATATATGATATTAGATACACACATACATCTTAACAGTTTTTAATGCTGTATTTATATTTACAATCACTGAAAAGTAGGCATAAAAATCATTCATTATAACAGTTATAATCATAAGCCCAAGACTGTATGACCATAAACTACCCTTTTACAAAAGCTTGCACCCCTTGTGCATTATGTAAGATCTAATAGTCTTTTATTCAAGATTAGGTCTCTAACCATTAGGTGGGTTCAACATTTGAATGATTCCCAAACACGTTTGCGAAGCTCCGCCCCCAGGATCAACAGCGGCCCGTAGAGTAGTGTCTATAACCAGTCCCTCGAAGATTTCACGATCGCAGAATCAAACAAACTCCGCAGTATTCGGAGGAGCTGCAATTTTTCAAAAGTACCGCAGATTTTCCACAGATTTGGGCCGAGACACGTCACATGACGTCATCACAACGACGCCCTCTTCGTTGCTGTTGTTTTAATCGGGTTCTACATATTTTCCAGGTTACTTGCACAAGTGAGGAATTTTAAAAACTGACAGCATCGATTAACAAGGTTACAGTGTTGTGTTTAATATCGGTCTCCGTTTTGATGATCAAACGTCTGCAACACTGTGCAACTCTAATCGCACGATTCCACACAACAAAACTGAATTAAATAACCAGTCATCTATAAAAACACAAAAATCAAATCCCCGCTGATGCGTATTCCTAATCAACGCAACTGGAGTTCGTCTACTAATCACCGCAGGCCTGTTACGCACATACGAGCGACAGAGTCGACAGAAAAGATTAATCACAAGGTCTATCTGCATTTCCTGCATATCTAGGAGAGAAGACAGATGAACTGTATTCACACCCTACAGAATAGACCTTCCTGAAAGTTATTAGCACCACGCAGTTGGTCTCTGGTGGCAAAAACAAAACATCATGCAAGTTCACAAATCTGGTTTTCATCGTTAAATGCCTTTTTTTTTTTTGGTTTGTTTTCTTATTCAAATGAATGACAGTCGCTAGTTTCTAAACTACATTTGTGCAAACGACTAGGCGTGAATTACACAAATCTTTTAAATGCTGATCATCATCATCATCCTTGATAATGGACCTGTTTTAAGGCTTTCAAGACAAATGACCAAAATGCAAAACAATACACACACACACACACACACACACACACACACACACACTAAACCTTATGTAAAATGATATTGCGTATAATATGCAAGACTTATGCATAAAATACTGTTATTAAGGAATATCTACCAAGTCATATTTGTATTGCACATCAAACTTTCAAGCATTTCTAGTTTTAATTAAGTTGCATTATTTAAAATTATTTATTTAAATGGTAGTTTTTGTAAATTTAAAAAAATAATGAAAATATTTTTACATTTTGCACTCCTCCTATTAGACATATATTATTATAATATTATTATATTATATATATATATATATATATATATATATATATATATATATATATTAAACTTCAATTTAAAAATATATATATATTCGGAGATTATATTATTAATTGCAATTATAAAATATGTAAATGATATAAAATTAGAAGTGACCAGCACTCATTAATAACGTAGTTATTAATAAAGCCGCGTGCAGAAGCGGGCAATTTATCAACAAAAACATTTCATTTATTTTATTATTATTATTATTATTATTATTATTTTGCAAATTATTACAGAAACCCAGGCCATGAAGCGCTGGAGGACACGCACCTCTCCAAGACAATACTAAACCCCAGTTATCATCCTGGAGCTCACAATAACAAGGTAATGCTTTCACCTCCTGCTGATAAAAGGACCAGGGCTAGCTTTCTGATTAGCTTGCTAAATCGTGGCTAAGCGAATTAAAACAACTTTTCTTTGCAGAAAACAGGCTCCTAACAACCGAGCAATAACGCGTAAAGTATTTTTTTAAAATACCAAAACTTACTTATTCACCCTTTAAGTCTGGGCAGAAGAGTTCTTTCGCATGCACTCAACAATAATTTCGATGCAAACAGCACCAGACACAGAGAAGGCTGGCGGATGCGATTATTTGAAATCTAACGTCTTTCCGTGTCCTTTTTGTTTTGCGTGGCCGTGCAGCTTGGAGGTGAATGGCGCCCTCTGCTGTTGTGGAGGGTCGCTTAACCAAACCAGCACCCGGTGAAGCGTTGCCTCAACTGATCAAGTTAGAAGCTACACTCTTTCACGCCCTGTTCACACTTATAGCGTTTAGACTAGGTCCATATGGAATTAAATTCGTGGCAAAAGTATTGAACGTAACTTTTTCAAGAAACGAGCAAAAAAAAAAAAAAAAAAAGTAAAGAAAAACACTCTGAAACCGAGAACAGTGAACTCGGTCTTCAGATAAACAGCATTATTTACAGTTTTCTAAGCTTCGTTTTCGCTAATCGTGGTTTATGAATGCGCTGCCAGAGTTTTTTTTCATTCAAACTTTTGCATTCAACATTCTGGCACAAATCTCATGTTTTTTTGTTTGTTTTTGTTTGTTTGTTTGTTTGTTTTAAATTGCGAGCTCCTGCGAACATTGTTGCGTTTGCTTGATTTCTGCGATTGCAAACAAGTGGCGAAATCCCGTAGGGACTGTTCGTTTCCATTGTTTCAACTTGCTTGAAAACAACTTGCTAGTCCGTCAACGTTCGTTCCTCCTTAAAAGACTGTGTCCTCTGATCCTGCACATTTCAACACCGTGATGACCTTCATCATATCTCTGCAGCAAGTCCCGTCTCAAGCTCTGTAGTATCGCTGTTCGGGGTTCGTTTCGTAGGGTTCCGATCGTCTCTGATGTGGTAATACCGAAAAGAAAAAAGAACCTGTAGGCCAGCCACTGTGTACATCCACAGGGACAGCTTGTAATTCTGTGTTTCCTCCGCTTTGATTTTTCAAATCCGTTTAGATTCAATGTCCGAAAGGCGAAACGTAGCATCAATTATGTTCACGTGCATTTCATTATCCTCTTCAGTTGAACCAAAAACATCTGTCAGCACTAGGATGGTGGTCTGTTTCTACAGTAAAGTTGGAAAGGCTATAAACATGAGCATGAAATTTCCCAGAGCCCAAACAACAGTCTAAGGTATTCTTTTTACCTGAGCATAACTACATTTAGATTCAGTCATGGTTCTGGATGCTCTTACCACAAGTTTCCAGTGGTCATATTCTTTCTTCTGTCTAATCTAGAGGTATCTGTAGATAATATCATCTTTTTTGGTTGATTCAAAGAACAGGCGATGTCGTCTGTGGTTTTGAACTTTTCCCACTCCACTCACATTCATGTATTGCTGTCTATGTAAATGTACTTGTCTTGTGCAGGAGCACAGCCAGATGGAATGATTTTCCCAAAACCTGGGGATCTGGTAGTGTTTTCGTTTTATGTTTTCATTTAGAGGCTCATACGCCCATACGCACTCATAAATCTCCATGGAGTTGACCCAGTCCATGGTTCTTCAGGTTTACTCCAAGTGCAGTCTTCTTGAATTTTGTTCTTGAAACTCTTTTTGCATTTGTATCACTGCATACTCGATGCTGGCCATCGTTTCATGAGGTGTTGTACACAACAGCGTTTGCAGCTGAACAGGCATTTGGCCTGTGGACCCCGTGTGTGAGTGTTGTTTCTTTACGGAGGATACTGCACAGTAGAGATAACTGCTGCTGTGAGACTGAATGCTTCACATGCCGTCGTGTTAGCTCACTTGCTTGGCTTAACAGCTTAATAGATCCTTCCTTCCAAAGTCAACTCCATTCTTGCATTTCAGTATTCATGCAGAAAACCATCTGGTCACAAATCACAGAATTGCTCAACAGATTCAAACTGCATGATTCATACTACTTTCAAGAACGTAAAACATACACTATATAGCCAAAAGTATGTGCACCCCTGACCATCACACCCGTATGTACACGTTGAACATTCCATTACAGATTCATTCCCTCTTTGCTGTTATAATAAGCTCCACTCTCTCTTCTGGGAAGGCTTTCCACTAGATTTTGGGGCATGGCTGTAGGGATTTGTGATCATTCAGCTACAAGAGCATTAGTGAGGTTGAGGTCAGGCGCTGATGTTGGTCAGGACACACCTTCTTCCAACCTTAACACACCATGTCTTCATGGAGCTCGCTTTGTGCACTTTGTGTCATGCTGGAATAGGTTTGGGGCCTCTTAGTTCCAGTGAAGAAATTGTAAAGCTACAGTGTACAAATACAATACACATAACATTCAATATAACTGTGTGCTTCAGATGTGCAGGCATTTGGCCATATATTGTACCTGTGAGTTTGAAATTCTCTTCTCCACAATGCACAGAATGTCACAAAGCAGAGGCAGCTAGATGTGAGTGATGTAATCTTTTATTGAGTATCCAAATCTGCAGTCACATTTGTGGTCAGAAATCAGGCAGGGTTCAGTAAATCAGAGCAACGAATCAAAATCAAACTGTACTGTAGCTATATGTATAGCATGCATTGTTACATCATTGTTAAACTGTGTCAGGAATCGGTGGTGGAGGCGGATGCAAGTTGTCGAAACTACAAATAAAACAAACAAATCAAACAAAAGGGTGAACACGTGAACGTGAACGATGGATACGAGGCAGGAAACATACAGACTATAAGCAATAACGTGTTGGCACACATGACAATGAACAAACACAACAACAAAAGCTTGACAATGAGATGGTGATAAACTGGAACTTAAATAGTAACAACAGGTGAGAGTAATCAGTGAGGCATGTGACTTGGTCATGTGATGTGCTTGGGCTGATTGGTAGTGTAGTTCTGCGCCATTCAGCGCTACCATGACACACTGGTTCTTGCACTGGAATAAACTAAGCTGGTTATAATCCACTAATGCATTCTATGACACTAATAAGCACAAAATGATCCGTTCTTCAGGCTTGCTGGTCCAGGAGATATGTGTAGGGGTCATGTACCTGGGCTGACTTCTGATTGGACACTCTGACTGATGAGATCACAAAAGCCAGCCAACAGGAACTGTCCCCACCATCAGCAAGGTCTACCATGAAACTACTAGAAGCCTCAGTTTGTAACAGTATTTAACACAGGTAAGCACTTACTGTATAATAATTACATCAATAGCAACACTCGGTTTGTTTATTTATCAAATTAAATACATGTAAATGGCTCTAAATTATTTATTCTAACAATAATGACTAATTCAAGCTAATTTTTAACGTACTTAAACATAATTAAATGTGAATCCATCACAAGACCTAGTACTTCCCATTATACAGTATACAGTAATTGTATAATCAGCATCTTCCAAACATGGTATATACACTTTTTCAGTGCTTCCTTTTAAGGTTCTCTTGGCAATACAGCATAAACCTTAGGTAAAGCATGTATAGAGAAAAGAAAGAGAGTAATTCATTGGACTGAATGTATACTCTATATTCCCAAGGACCTCACCTGTGAGCTTGCAGGGACACCACAGGTTAAGGGTCTCAGGGACACAGAGTCACACTCGAAGGTGGAAGGATATGAAGCCGGTGAGATATTTCTCTTGAAACATTGTACAGAATCCTGGCTCTTAATTGAAAACAGACAGTACATTATTATATAAGATGATACAAATAAATTATAGGTTACGTTCAGTACACGTACATGGTGTTTTATCCTGCTAAACAACACTATTGTAGAGAGAAGTTACATGTTTTAAGCTTAGCACTTTCATTCAGTCAGGCTGCAAGTCCCGAGGCTGAAGAATGTGAAGAACTGATGATGATTGAAAGATTGGGACTAAAATGCACTCTGAAATTTATCCATTAATTAACAGTCATACCAGCTTATTGACATAAATACTCCACACTCTACATGGCATTTCAGAATTTCTGTACACTTTAATTCCAGATTTCCAAAGATTTAAGCTGAAAGGTTGCTGACAAAACAACAAAATTCATTAAATGCAAAGAACACAAAATTTTTCATAGTATCCTTGTGGGAATCTTCCATTGATATAATTACTAATTAACCTCAATAACAAAAAAGAAACCTTTTATAATAATAATCTTTTATTATTATTATTTTTTTAAGCTACGTTTTTTTTTTTTTTTAAGCAAATTTGGGACCAGGCAAACTTCACAGAACCCCAGTGAAATCACAAAACACCACTTTCTCTACACCGCACACTTTATTTAAAATCATAGATTGTCATAAAAGCTGCATAACAAAATGTTTTTGTACACTTTGATACTCCTCTTGCACTAACACTGGGAAGTTCACTGTCCCACTGTCTCATGTCATGTTTTCAGGTGAATGGTTCTGTAATTATAGTCATATATAGGCAGATCACTTTGGACAAAATGGGTCGGCAAGGAAGGAGTGAACGTATGCAAGTTGTCCTTCTTTTGGTTTTTGGGTGCTTTACATCCGGTCTGTTGTATTAGAAGAAGAAGAAGAAGAAGAAGAAGGAGAAGAAGCCTTTATTTGTCACATATACATTACAGCACAACAGTTTGACAAAACCATTTAAGTGAATGGGAGAGTACGCATGGCTTGGCTGAGAGGAGGGCGTGGTTGTTGGTGAGAGAGCTCTTGAACCAGCTTGCTTCTAAGTAGGTTACTACCATGCATGAATGAGCAGATGTGCAGGTGTTCTTATTAAAGTGGCCGGTGAGTGTATATAATATATGCTGTGCTACACGTGTTTATTTAGAGTGATTAAAAATGTTTGCCATTTCAGATTAGTTTGCACCTTCATAAAATAAAGTAATTTCTATCATTTCTCAATTCATTAAACATTTAATAACAAACCATTCTCAATTCACTTATACTGTACGCATTCCATCGTTAGACCTTTACACAGGCCAGTTTCACTTTCACATACATAAACACAGTGGAATAAACCGACAATTATTCGGCCATTCTGTTCAATAAAATGATAAATTATTAAGTATAAAAAAATAAAGAGGATAAATGTCAAATCTTTTTTTTTAAGTCCCTTTCTGCCTTCATCGGCTATGTGGATTGTGAACAGGCACTAGTTTAAAAAAAAAAAAAAAGAAAAAAAAAAAAAAAGGTAAACACCCCTGCCCCAAGAAATCTAGGAAAAGCACAGCTTAGAGGGGACCTCAATCTGGACTCAACTAAGAGTTTAGAGACCTGAGATTTCTCCTCTAAGATTCACAAAGCTTGGGAGAATGGTCTCTAATGTCACTCATGCTGCCTTCAAGGTGAAGTTGCAACTTGTAATTTCCGTCCTGCATCCGGTTAAAAACACCAAAACGCCCCTCAGCTTGAAATTTCAACTCATCAACTTGGGGTAGTCTTCTCAACTACCAGTTCCTTCGCTGTTTACATGTTATGTCAAATCAACATGGCCACTCACACTGTAAAGAAGTCCACCTTCTCTACTTTTAAATGAGTTTATAGCAGTATTGACTTTATAACATTAGAGTTATCACTTATGTGTTATCACTTATCCACTGTTGTTTCTGTGCTGCAATTTCAGTCCAAAATGTTGCATGAATGTTTGAAGTTCAGTACAGTAAACCAGAACCAATAGCCACTCTCTCACCATATAACCGTAAAAGTGTGGTTAAAGTAGCTTTTTATAAGCTTTACATTCTCTGACAGAGCAAACAAAAGACACACTTTCTTGGAGACGATGTTTTTTTTTTTCCTGCTTCGCATGTCCAATGTCCCGAGGTGGGAAATGTCGTTATTACAACTTGGAAATTATCACTTACAAGGCACCACGAACACAGTTCACATGAGGATCAGTCGGGATGGTGACACCGTGGGGAAAGATAGAAGGTTGTACAGTTAACTCCAGGCTGATTTTGATGCAAAACCATACAACCAACTACCTCAACCCATAGTGCACAAGAACTAGTCCCACAAACCTGGGATAATCCAGCAGGAATTACAGACACGAGTGTCTATACACAGTACACATAGATCATCATCAAATTGCAACCTCTCTAACATCGTTTTCAAGGTTGTTCCATTTGACAGTAATGATTTGGGCATACAAGCTAAAAATAGTTTGATTAGAAATATATCTTCTTCACAAATTAGACCTCGAGTGGGGTCCTAGCATTCATGTAGATGTTACTTTGACACGTACCACCTACCTAAACATTGTTGGCAACGGTATTCCCTAATGGCAGTGGCCTCTTTCAGCAGGATAATGCGCCCTGCCACACAGCCAACATTGTTCAGGAATGGTTTGAGGAACATGACAAAGAGTTCAAGGTGTTGACTCGGCCTCCAAATTCCCCAGATCTCAATCCGATCTAGCATCTGTGGGATGTGCTGGACAAACAAGTCCAATCCATGGAGGCCCCACCTCGCAGCTTACATGACTTAAAGGATCTTTCATAAGAAATGCTTGCCATATATGAAAGGGAAGAGTCCAGTAGCTAAAGTTCAGTAGTTGTTTTTATAATCTACTGCAATTAAAATCTTATTTATTGTATATACAATGAAGAGTAATGTACTGGATTTCCAGCAATATAAATAGATCAGAAGGATCTTAAGGATTTACTGTAAAAAAAAAAAAAAAAAAAAACTGTAAGTGGGCTTCACTTTACAAGATTTATTGTATATATTTGCCCACTATCCTTTCCTTTCTGGGTTGGTCAAGGTGCACTGTCTTAACGTCATCATAAAGCTGCACCTCCATCTCAGGAGCCATCTTATTTCTGATGGTGGCAATGTTGTGTGTATCAATTTAATTCAATTTGTATAGTGCTTTTAACAATACATGCAATAATGATATTGCATGCCCTGTAAGATTCAACCTCCAAATTCATTAGACATCTAAATCATCCCTTTAGTAAATCAAAGGTCATTTCAATTTGTGCCCTGGCAATAGCTGCATTATAGCAGTTTGTGGGCCTGGGTTAGGATCTGGGAAGATAAGCAAGCTGCACTTTTGATTGTTTAAGTTACTGCCCACTGACCATGCCAAGCCAAAGGGCCATGCAATAAATAAAAGCCCATGTGCGTTCTTACCCTGGGGTTTCTGTGTTCAATGAGCTGAATGCTACTGAGATTTTTACAGGGATCTGCTGTGTAAAGACAGATTAGCCCATTGGGTAAAAGAAGTGATTACACTTTTGAGCAATTCTCATCCTCAATAGAAACTAATATCAGCATTTTGAGTGATTCTCATCCCCAATAAAGAACAGTATCGACCTATATTCCGCCTATATTATTTCTGTGATTATTTTCTTGTCTGTTGTTATTTAGCAGAGTGTACTATCAGGATATGTTGTGAACCCTCATGACATATCATATGCAACCTCAATTAGTTGCCTGATTAAGTGCCTGAACATAAAAAAACCAAGTCTATCAAATCTAACAAGCATGCAGTTGGATGGTGTCTAGAAAATGGGCAGATGCATCACCAAACTGATGAGACTGCAGCCTAATACCTTGGGACATGGGGATGCCTGTAGGTTTGTACCTAATTATTCAGACACCAGACCCCTGACTGATCTCACTTAAAGGGAGTACCAGATCTGTCCCAATGAACAGTTTTTATCCAGTTAAAGTGCTCATTTTACTTGCATGATATCAGCTCAAGTGAGGAGAAGTCTTGTGACAATGTCTTGCAATTTGTTGTAACTACAATATATTATTGGTTGGTTTTATGATTGGGAATGTGAGTTCTTTCAACCATAATTATTATGAATGGGCAAGCTGAGAATGCAGATCATATGGTGCCTTCTATTTCCACTCCACTGATGATATTGGCTCCTTCAAAAGGTTTATTCCAGTTGATGGAACAGAGATCCAGGATATTGCTGAGGAGCTCCTAATGGACCAGCTGGCAAAGTTTGCCAGTTGGTCATTATTTTGTAAATGTGTGAGAGGAAAGAAGGGGAGAATTTTGGAAAAAGAACTACAAGAAGAGCTGCTGAAGAAACTTAAGGAAATGCTGGTTCAGTACGCTGAATAAAAACCCTGTTTAAAATAAAAACAATTGCCTACAAATGACTTGTTTACTCTTGTGGAGGGGTGCTCATTCACCTGAAAAAAATGTTATGAAGTACAGGTCATCTTGGTCATGAATGTGATTGTGGATTGCCGGAGAGAGGTCAATAATCAAGTGTTATTCCCTGGGGAAGCCGCTTTCAGATTTGTATTTAAGAGGAATAGGAACAAGCAGGCCCCCAAATTCGAGCATTGCTGGGCTTAGTGAAGCACACCCTGCCGTCTGTCCCACCAGAATCAGAAATGTTTCTGATTGATCTGAACTGTAGAGTTGCATGAGTTAAACAGATTGAAAGGGGTATCCATGATTTTGCAGAATAGATAGGTGCCTGTAAAAGTCTTGAAACCAGATCTTCACAAAGATACTAATCTATAAACAAAAGGGTTTGGAGTGATCAAGGTTGAAAAAAAAAAATAACTACAACATTATCAGCAACTTCTCTCTTGAGTAAGTGGTGTATGGTCTTTGCTGCATATGAGGAATTTGGTCACATAATACAACACCAGATTACCAAACATATGATGCCCAAAGCATAGAAACACATTGAACTGAATAGCTTAAGAGCCTCTTAACGGTGATGTTAGAGAGTGGGATGATCTGTGAGAGTGCTAGCCCCTGGGCTGCACCGAATGTATTAGTGAAGAAAAAGGATGGGTCATGGTGCTTTTGCAAAGACTACAGAATGTTAAATGAGTGGATGAGTGTGGTTGAGAAACCCATGTTTATCAACACCACTGAACCTGTACGAGTTCGAACGGAGGCCACTGAGCCTCTGCAGTGCGTGGTTAGATTTCCAGCAATACGTGCAGCGTTGTCTGGCAGGGCTGGTGAAGCACTCTCTATTGATCATTTACTCTTCTGATTTTGAGAGCTGTCTGCAAGAATTTTAACAAGTGTTTGAATGTCTGCCACCTCAAAGCAGCCCCAGAAAGATAAAAAGTTCTATAGACAAGTGAAGATCAAGTAGAAAGTCAGAACAGAGTAGCTACAGATCCAGAGAAAATTGTTGTGGTAACGGATCTGTGGCCAGTTAAATAATACCTGTAAATAATGTTTGGAACAACTTCTTTAAGTTGGTGTTTAATCTATGTATCATGTGGAATTTAGTGCATTATGGATGGACTTGTGATTTTTGTGTGCCAGTGGTTAATTGCCATGTTAATTTGCATTGAAGAGCATTTTTAATTATTGGAAAAAAAAGACTATAACACTAAGTATTCTACTGGATAGCCATCAGGTAAAATAATTAACTTAAATGAAAACCCCACCCTGGGTCCGACTTAAAAAGGATTCCATCAGGTTCGATGAGACTTATACTTCACTCACTGTTGCAGTCAAGGTTATTAGATGGAGCACACATAGAAGATGACTGTGCATTTGTGTGTATGTGTGTGTGGATTGTTGGTGGGTTTTCATTTGAACAAAAATACTCTTTGCTGTGCTATAGCAGTAGCCAGCAGAATGGTGCTTAACTGTCTTTTGATTAATGTTCTTTTTTTTTTTTTTTTAAGTGATTTTATACTTACCTTTGTCTGTTGCCCAACCCCTGTGATCTGATCCTGTGTAGCTATCTGGGATGCAAATAAAAATAATAGTTAGTGGTACATTTGGCAAATTTTTTAAAGCTGTGTAAACCTGGGACACTTGCTGTCTACGTTACTTGCATTCTTATAGATCCTATTGATTTCTTACACTCTATCAGCAGCAGCTCATGACCATAGATTTTGATGGGGCAGGGCTGTTGCTGCAAAATTGTAAGCATACAACTGTATAGAGTGTCTTTGTATTCTGTAGCATTACAATTTATCTTCACTGGAACTAAGAGGCCCAAACCTGTTCCAGCATGACAATGCTCCTGTACACAAAGCGAGCTCCATGAAGACATGGTGTGTTAAGGTTGGAAGAAGGTGGAAGAACTCAAATGTCCTGAACAGAGCCCTGACCTCAACCCCACTGAACACCTTTGGGATGAACTGGAATGATGGCTATGTACCCGGCCTCCTCCCCTACACTCCAAATCCCCACAGCCACACTACAAAATCTAGTGGAAAGCCTTCCCAGAAGAGTGGAGGCTGTTATACCAGCAAAGAGGGAACAACTCAATATTAATGCCCATGGTTTTGGAATGCAATGTTCAATTCTCAGGTGTCCATATCATTTTGGCCCTATAGTGCACCTTTGTTCAACTGTGTTCAATACAGCAGTTGTGTTTCCAGTGATAAACATAGAAGAGTTAATATCATATCAACCAGGGTTGCCAGGTTTCAAAATTCCCAGCGCAAATGCATCTCAAAATTCACACAAAAGACCTGAACCTATCCCAAATCGGGCATTGGCAAAGGGAGACACTTTTATTTTTTATTTTTTCACACTCTTTGTTTGGCAAACAAGGTCAACATGGTGCACAAACATTGTTGTATGGACATTATCCACTCCATACTCCTTATTTCCCTGTACATCATAAACACACTGCATTTTATTAGATTTAATTCTGTTTATTTGCTATAAGACAAGATCTTTGTTGCTGCAGAGTATTTTTAAACAAGCCCAATCTGGCAACCCCATTAACTCTTCCGTCCACTGCTCCTACCCTGAGCATGGGGCAGCTTGACTCCTGTCCCAGTGGGCCTCTTTTAGTGATTGTTGCAGTTCCTATTTTTGGCCACTAGGTGTAACAATAAACTTGTTGAAGCTAAGTGGGGCAGTGCTCAAGCTGCCCTGCAACATCTAGAAAGGTGAGCAAAACATTGGCTTATATTTGTCAAATAATAACATTTAATACATTTAACATTAACATTAAAACACATTTAAAACATAAATAATAAAATGTTCACTGGGAACCTTAAGATATTGGAATATATTGGCTCTGAATTCAACTATCTGAAATTCAGGTCTTTTAGGTTCAGTTTTAAGTTTTGTTTAAAAAATTTAATAATAATTGAATTGAATAATTGAATTCAGTCAATGACAGGTTGAGCAATTCAGAGATAACATCTGAGATACTCGGAAAGAGCAAACAAGCCAGGCTCTAATCGAACTCAGTCACAGTCAATCACAACACATCTCTGAGCTCATGGAGGAGGCTTCACGGTCACAAATGTTCAGGACCACTGTCTGATAGCTTGATGTAGCCACAATATGGCACACCGAAATTTATGGTTTGTACAGTATCTTAATCAGAGATATTGCTTATATTGAACTGAATGTAAGCACAGCAAATGAGGGCTTGATCAATCTGTTCTTCAAACTATGGGCATGTTTCTTTACAGGAGAGCTTCATCAGCCTTAAAGGCAAGTACTTGTTTTCAAAGGTGGTGGTCTAGAAGTTACTGAAAACCCCATCCAAGATGTTTCTACTCAAAACTCCAAACTGAATAAGCCCAATAAGAATAGGGATTCCCCTGCACCCCACCCCAGCCTACCCCACCCTACCCCTCCTTCTATGTCAACATTGGTGATGGAGAAACAAATTTTGTAGCTCGCCAAAATTTAGGCAAATTCTGTTATAAGTGTGGTTACAAAGGCCACATCAGTAAGAAATTGCAGTATGAAAAAGTTTGTCTGGGCCTGCCTTTGAAAACAATATTGATGTGCTCACAGATACAATAAGCACATCAATAAGATACAAATAAGATCTAAGAGACAAGATAACACTGACTCCCTCCATCCCATGACTATGAAAACAGAAATGCCATAGCAACAACCTTGAAGGCACCAGCTGTGCATCCAAGAAACATGAGACAAAAACACACTATCAAATCCACAACTGACTAGTCACAGCAAACACACACACAGCTGTTGAAGGTGGGTTAACAGCTAGGTCAGGATACCAGCCAGTGGTTAATTGATTGGGTTTCTGTAACAAATAACTTGATCCCAAATGGGAAACTATTCAAAGCCCCCAACTGCATAGTCTTGGTATGGACAATGCCGAACTTCATCTCTTTCTGCAACTATAAGCAAGGATGTTTTTCAAGATTCTTTTGGGGCTGATTTGAGGGGCACAAGGCGGATTATTCAAACTACATTTTATGGCAGGGGATTTTTCCCACAGTCCAGTTGATGTGAGCTCAGATGCACATTCTGTCTTCAAAATTAGGGGCAGGGAAGCATATTAGACTCTGCTGTTTCATGAGATGTAGCATTATGTAATATTTTGCAGCAGCATAGACCTGTTTTTGTAACACATAAAGATGATTGACATTGTTTTCCAGACACATCCCTGTCTTAAGCCACAATTGAGTCATTGTTAGCCCCGGGCTAGTGTAATAAAAGAATGCTAGTCCCACTGTAACAACCATATTAAAAAGCATACTGTCCCAGGTAAAGGTCAGGGCCATTTGTTGGTATTTAACTATTAATTGTTGAACCTTAAACATTAAAACATAAGTAGTACCACGTTCCTGCTAGATGTAATGACTCTGGTCAAATATCTAACAGTGCGTGACTTACAAATCCAAAAACGTCAAAGAATTACAAAATCGGAGTGTTTTTTATACACCTAGGTTCTCAGTAGCAATTTGTTTTCACTTTTGAGGACATTCAATACACAAGAACACAAAGATGGGCCTCCTCCCTGACACACAGGAGTCTACGTACAATCCTGAAAGCATTTCCCTGATCCTTAGTGCTAATCATTCCATGTAGAAAGTGTGATCATCCAATCAGACATGAGAGAACAACACCTTGACCTGCTGCATGAACTATTTCATTATTGAGCTCAAGGTGGAATTCTATCAGGAGGTGTTATCAGCATTTGAGACCTGGATTTCACTGGAATGGCTCAAAAGGTTTCAGACTTCCCTGGGAGAAATGTTCCAGTGCACGAGAAAACCAGCTGAACGGGTGGTGGGAGAACAGGTTATGATTAAAACAGACAGAACCATTTCTCATCACAGAAAAATATTGCCCCATATGGTTAGTGTACATTTGAGGTGCAGAGAAAGAGAAAGAATAAGAATATGAAGAAGGAGGAATGGTCTTAGGTCTTAATTTTACCAGCTAATAGGACATGTGGATGGTCAAGCTTCTGTCTCTGGCTCAACAGCCTCAGATGCTCAGTAAAATTTTGGAATATAACAGTTTGTTTTACAGGCTCTGGGAACTGAGCCAATCCACTCTGTTGTCAAGGACACTCCTCGGAGATACTCTGCAGTGACACACCTCTGTATTATGTCATGACACAAGTTGCTCAGCAACACATTACAGATATCCAAGCTCTCTCTAATCCTATTGGTTTTTCTAAAACCAGCACTATCTGGAGTACTCGCCAATAAGTAGATACTAGAGGTCGAGCGAGAGTGGATTTTACTGATAACTACGTTGGGCAGGACCTGCCGATAACAGATTAATCAACCGATAGTTTTTAAAATTGATACTGAATGAAAACATAACACTCAAAGTAAAATATCGCTGAACTTTATTACAAAAATAAACAGTACTGACTGTACCATGAAAATGTACTGTATTTTTTTAAAATGAACTAAATATATAAATATTAATATATATTAACTATTAATAAATATTAAAGTAAATAAATGATATATTTTTAAACTGAACCAAAAAGTAACGTCCAAAATGAATAAAAAAATGGTAATTCAGTATATATATATATATATATATATATATATATGTGTGTGTGTGTGTGTGTGTGTGTGTGTGTGTGTGTGTGTGTGTGTGTGTGTGTGTGTGTGTGTATATATATATATATATATATATATATATATATATATATATATATATATATATATGTATAATAAATAAATATATATATATATATATATATAAATATATATATATATATATATATATATATATATATATATATATATATATATATATATATATATATATATATATATATATATATATATCGCCTCTAAGAATCAAGAGGTTATTAGACTGACTGCTGTTGTATATTTATATGTACAGTATAAGGATCATCTTGGATTGGTGGTGTCATTATTAGAGATAGAAAACAAAGCTGTGGTGTGTAATCAATTACTTAAATCTCAGATAAATCAGTCGCTCTGCAAAGGTTGGTAAATGACAAAGAACCTCCTGTTAATGCTCTAAAATGTGTCCAAATGAAAACCAGTAATCAACCAATTTTACCAACCAATGTAACTATTTTAAGAAGTATTACTGACAGTTCCTTTGAGGTCTGTTCATGATCTAGACATGGATTCATTTTCTTTTATTTATTGGTATGAAACATGAGATGTGTTTATGAAGGTTTTATTATTTTCATACCTGTCCTTTGAATACTTTTGATTATTTTTGTGAAATTCTTTGCTGATTTATTCTACAGGGTGTCCAAAAAGTCATGATCCGACGGGAATATGTTGAGCAAACGTGTGAATCGGAATATCTACAGCAAAATCCGCAAAAAAAATAAAATAATAATGATACACTGGCTGAGAAAATGCATAGTGCTGAATGATGAACATGTAGAGCATATGTTGTAAATAATAAATACAAAAATAAGTATATGTAGTTTTACTCTCATTGATTCTTGACTTTTTGGACACCCTGTATAGCAAGATAACTGATTTGACTCAGAACCCATGAGAGGTTGGTTGAGTAATGATTCAGGGTTCAGGGTAGATATACAGTATGTATGTCAGGACACACAATGCAAAATGCAGCATTATGCAGATTAGATCTGGGACCGCCTACTAAATGCCTTCTGCCTGAGCCACAATTTCTGATCATTCTTTCACGCTTCAATAACTGCTTTATCCTTGTCAAGGTTACACTGGATCTGGAGTCTGTTCTGACTCACACACTCACACACACACACACATTCACTCATTCATTCACACCTGGGGGCAACTGAGAGTACTCAATCCACCTGTCTTTGGGAGGTGGGAGGAAACCCACATGGACACACGGAGAACATGCAAAACACCACAGAGACATTAACCCAAGCTCATGATCAAACTGTAGACCCTGGAGGTGTGAGGTGGAAATGTTACCCAATGTGCCACCATGTCACCCAGTAACAAAGATAATGTGTTAATAAATAAAGTTCTTATTACATAGCCTCTCATGCCAAAACAACTAAATAGTGAATTCATACGAAAGTGTGCAAGTAAAATGTGTTCCATTCCAAAACTGGCAGTATCACAAAAGTCCTGTTTATTCCTGTTGTTTGTTAAATTTATTAGATGTGGGAAATTACTGTATGTGCATGACAAAAGCCCAACTGACACACGATATTAAAGGACATAGTTTACCTAATAGTTCTGTCACCAAGGTGAAAAATTATTATGCATGATTACACATCATAAAAATACAAAACTTATTCAACAGAAACTGTTATTCGACAATAATCATCTTAATTATAATCAAATATTTGATTTTAATCACGTTAGATAGTATGTTAAATTAAAGTCAAGTTTGTAGTCAATAGTAATAAATAATATACTGTATGTGTGAGTGACATATGAGTTCATGTCTGTTGATGTGATATGTCTATGATATGATGGACTAATCTGATGCACTTACCAAGATCAAAACTCTGTGACCCAGAGTCCTGATTTCTTTGTTTTTCTTCCCTTTATATAATTACTTTCTTTTTAAGCATCAAAAACATTGTTCGAAGGGACATTTTGGAGATTGTTAACGGTCTTATATTCCCTGTGAATGAGCTGTTACTATAAAAACAATAATGTTTTAGACCAAGCACATTACTATAAATGTGTGTTGCAGTTAACACTGCTGTCAAAACCATGCTGTTATAAAAAATAAATCAACAGGTCTTTAAAGAACGTTTTGAAAATGGCTTTCTATGGCAGCAAAACGGGTTTTGCCGTCGTCCAAAAAAGTCACTGAGCCATTTTTTTTGTTGTTGTTAAGACTGTAGTTTGTTGTGGCTCTACAACAATAATGGATTTTCTCACAATTATAACATTTTTGTTGCTGCTCATGATGCATGTCAATGAGCGCATGCAGGTATCTTAGGGCAAGGGTTTATTCACATTAATGGCAGATAAGGCGGCATTGCGTGAGAAATCATCATGCTACTGTGATAACTTTTATGGAAGTGGGGTTAGTACTATACAGCCATGTTCTATGAAACACAGCATTTATAATAAGATAGAAAAAAAAACTAAATATGTAAATAATATCTCATTTATTAGCAGAAAGTAACAATAATTGGAAAATATAAGAAGTCGCTTTAATCAAAATTAAATATCAAGATACACATTGAGCATGAGATTTTGCTTGTGATCTAAAGTGCTATTAGCTATTTGTATCTTTTTATCTCATACAATAACTTACACACAGACAAGGCCATAAATATTTGAACACTGACAAAGTTATTGTTTTTTAGCTGTCTACCACAGTATACAGTATCTCACAAAAGTAAGTACACCCCTCACATTTTTGTAAATATTTTATTATATCTTTTCATGGGACAACCGCTGAAGAAATGACACTTTGCTACAATGTAAAGTAGTGAGTGTACAGCTTGTATAACAGTGTAAATTTTCTGTCCCCTCAGAATAACTCAACGCACAGCCATTAATGTCTAAACCGCTGGTAACAAAAGTGAGTACACCCCTAAGTGAAAATGTCCTAACTGGACCCAACGTGTCAATATTTTGTGTGGCCACAGTTATTTTCCAGCACTGCCTTAACCCTGTTGGGCATGGAGTTCACCAGAGCTTCACAGGTTGCCACTGGAGTCCTCTTCCACTTGACGACATCACAGAGCTGGTGGATGTTAGAGACCTTGCGCTCCTCCACGTTCCATTTGAGGATGCCCCACAGATGCTCAATAGGGTTTAGGTCTGGAGACATGCTTGGCCAGTCCATCACCTTTACCCTCAGCTTCTTTAGCAAGGCAGTGGTCATCTTGGAAGTGTGTTTGGGGTCGTTATCATGTTGGAATACTGCCCTGCGGCCCAGTTTCCGAAGGGAGGGGATCATGCTCTGCTTCAGTATGTCACAGTACATGTTGGCATTCATGGTTCCCTCAATGAACTGTAGCGCCCCAGTGCCGGCAACACTCATGCAGCCCCAGACCATGACACTCCCACCACCATGCTTGACTGTAGGCAAGACACACTTGTCTTTGTACTCCTCACCTGGTTGCCTCCACACACGCTTGACACCATCTGAACCAAATAAGTTTCTCTTGGTCTCATCAGACCACAGGACATGGTTCCAGTAATCCATGTCCTTAGTCTGCTTGTCTTCAGCAAACTGTTTGCGGGCTTTCTTGTGCATCATCTTTAGAAGAGGCTTCCTTCTGGGACGACAGCCATGCAGACCAATTTGATGCAGCGTATGGTCTGAGCACTGACAGGCTGACCCCCCCCACCCCTTCAACCTCTGCAGCAATGCTGGCAGCACTCATACATCTATTCTGCAAAGCCAACCTCTGGATATGATGCTGAGCACGTGCACTCAACTTCTTTGGTCGACCATGGCGAGGCCTGTTCTGAGTGGAACCTGTCCTGTTAAACCGCTGTATGGTCTTGGCCACCGTGCTGCAGCTCAGTTTTAGGGTGTTGGCAATCTTCTTATAGCCTAGGCCATCTTTATGTAGAGCAACAATTCTTTTTTTCAGATCCTCAGAGAGTTCTTTGCCATGAGGTGCCATGTTGAACTTCCAGTGACCAGTATGAGAGAGTGTGAGAGCGATAACACCAAACTTAACACACCTGCTCCCCATTCACACCTGAGACCTTCTAACACTAACGAGTCACATGACACCAGGGAGGGAAAATGGCTAATTGGGCCCAATTTGGACATTTTCACTTAGGGGTATACTCACTTTTGTTACCAGCGGCTTAGACATTAATGGCTGTGTGTTGAGTTATTTTGAGGGGACAGCAAATTTACACTGTTATACAAGCTGTACACTCACTACTATACATTGTAGCAAAGTGTCATTTCGTCAGTGTTGTCCCATGAAAAGATATAATAAAATATTTACAAAAATGTGAGGGGTGTACTCACTTTTGTGAGATACTATATATAGTTGAAATTAAATAATGTAAACATATTGTATGAGCTCAAAATCTCTCTGCCTCTGCCTTTTTGAGTGACTAAAAGTAATTGGACAGTTGGCTGCTCAGGAGTTTCATGGCCAGGTGTCTATTACTCCCTCATTATTTCATTAACAACTAAGCAGATAAAAGCTCTAGAGTTGATTTCAAGTGTGACGCTGGCATTTGAAATTTGGAATGTTGCCGTTAACTCTCAATATGAAGTCCAAAGAGCTGTCACTGCCAGTGAAACAAGCCATCATTAGGCTGAAAAATCTAAACAAACCCATCAGAGAGATAACAAAAACATTATGTTTGGCCAAATCAACTATTTGGTACATTCTATCTTCTTTTCAAAGAAAGAATGCACTGGTGAGTCAGGAACACCAAAAGACCTGAAAGATCACTAAAAACAACTGTAGTGGATGACAGAAGAATTCTTTCCCTAGTGAAGAAAAGCCACTTCACAACAGTTCCTTACAACAACAACACCCTCCAGGAGGTAGGTGTATCTGTGTCAAAGTCAACAATCAAGAGAAGACTTCACTAAGGTAAATACAGAGGGTTTATCATAAGATGTAAATCATTGGTAAGTCTTTAAAACAAGAAGATTATCATCCTATGGACAGATGAGACATCCTATGGACAGATGAGACAAAGATCAACTTGAATTCTGTAGTGTACAGGGCTGTATTATCTGCTCAGATTCAGCCAAATGCTTCAAAATTCACTGGATGGTGCTTCACAGTACAGATGGACAATGACCCAAAGCATACTTCCCAAGCAACCCAAGACAAGGAAAAGAAGTGGAATGTTCTGCAGTCAATGACCTGACCAGAATCCAGCTGAACATGCATTTCACTTGCTGAAGGCAAAACACCTCAAGAACAAGCAGGAAGTGAAGACAGCTGCAGAAAAGACCTGGCAGAACATTACCAGGGAAGAAACCCAGTGTCGGGTCATGTCTGCATTCTGTGGTAAACAGCTAAAATAACCATAACCGTGTCCCAATATTTAAGGAACCTGGCTGTATGTACTATATGTTCTTGGTCAAATGTTCAGGCATATTATTTACATGAGAAAAACGTCAATGCCTGTGCAAAGAGAGTCCTGTCACAGAGTCCATTTACCTTTGGCTTGTATTCTTAAACATACATTTATTTTCTATCTTTGTACAATGTAAATCTGCACTCAAGCCTGACAAGTAGCATAGTATAGCAATTGGGAACAGGGACAACCCCTATAATACTCGAATAGACACATATGGATGCACATTCACACATATACAGTGCTGTGAAAAAGTATTTTTACTGATTGTAAGGTCGGCCACTTCTGGGAAGGTTCACTACTGTGCCGAGTTTTTCCATTTGGAGATAATTGCTCTCATTGTGGTTCTCTGGAGTCCCAGAGCCTTTGAAATAGCTTCGTAACCCTTCCCAGACTGATGTATTTCAATCACCTTCTTCCTCATCATTTCTGGAATTTCTTTCAACTTTGGCATAGTGTGTTACTGGGCATGAGCTTTTAACCAACTTCATGCTGTTGAAAAAGTTCTATTTAAGTGTTGATTTGGTTGAACAGGGTTTGCAGTAATCAGGCCTGGTTGTGTCTTGGGGAATTAGTAACTATGGGAGCAAATACATTTTCACACAGGCCCAGTTTGTATTGAATAACTTCAATAAATAACATTATCATTTAAATTATCATTTTACAACCTGTTTACTCAGGTTGCCTTTGTTTTATCTTAGATTTTGTTTTAATTTAGGAAACTATTTAGTATGAGATATACACAAAAACAGAAGAAATCAGGACTTTCACAGCACTGTATACTGTATTTCAGATTTTTCTCCAGCTCTAACATGCTAGCGGAGTTGGCAGATGTTGAGATGGAATGTATTCACAGTATTGCACATGAGGAATTAAGTGGAGTGAAGGAATGAACAATCAATAATGCATATCCACACACATACTAAACGAAATATAGTCTGGCTCCCCTACCTCCAGGCCGTATGTTCTGCACGATCTTATTATGGACCCCAGAGTACACTGTAAGCCTAGGACAGAGAAAAAACAAGGAGATGCTATGGATATAAGTAAAAACAGAAACAGAGAATCAGGCAAACAAATGGCACAAATTGTACAAATTGTACAAAAGTCGGGGAGTGAAATGTAAGGACAGGATCTCCTTTAAAACTGTTTTTTTTTCCCCACACCAAATTTACAAAAATGTTTAGAACGTAAAAAAGAGGCATCTAGAGACAATAAATGCTGAACAGAATAATGCAGTGGATGCTGCAATCATTCAGTACAGACATAAGAAAAGGGTGAAATGATGAATGAGACTAAATGAAAAGAAAACAGCATAGTACCAGCCCAGTTCAGGAGGGAGGCAAAGCCGATCTGCTGTCATTCCTTCTCTGTCATTCTTTATTTCCTCACTTTTTCCCATGATTTTGCTAATCCTTGCATCCACCCATATGTAATCTTAGTTGAGTCCCAAGATGCCTCTCTCTCTCTCTCTCTCTCTCTCTCTCTCTCTCTCTGTACTTTATCCTCACCTTCTCCCTTTCACACTTCCTGACACATTTTTCCGCACGTCTGTTTCATCTGTCCATTCAGAAGTTCTTCCTTCTTCATTCCATACGTAGATGCTTCTTTGGGCTGTAAAGATTTCCATACATCCTCGATTCGATCCCAAATGAGGTGAAGGAAAAGCTTGAGCAGTTAATCGATGAACAGAGAAGTCAGTCAGGTTTCTCAGTCTAGGAAGAAGGAACACGAGCAATGCATGCCAGGCAGTACAAGAAGCACCAAATATCCCTGTGGATGACACTGTGGCCATAAGAGGAAGAGGAGAGAGGAAGCATAAGACAGTTGTGCGTGTAAGAGGGGAGACAATAAGGGTGTATGCATGTGTGTAATCGAGTGCAAGTGCGTAAAGAGGTGGGAGGGGAGAGCATGAGGGAGAGACTGATGGAGAAAAAGAGGCATGGGTTTGCACGATGGTGGAGAAGAAAGAGAAATGGGAGTGGGGTAGACGGGAGAGTTCATGACAGGAGGGTGGAATATATGTCATTGCCACCCCCACCCCCTTCTCCATTGCTGGGCAGATACTTCCGCCTTTGGAGTGAGAGGCAGAAAGACAAACAGAGAAAGAGAGAGAAAAGGCGTGTATTCACCCACTTTGGCTTGCTTTGTATCCCTTAGACTGTGCACACATTTAAAATAATTCTGTCTGCCAGCCCCATCCCATTTGTCTTCCAATCTCTTTCTCAGACCAAGGCAGTCTGTAAGTGAAAGGAGCAAAGAAGGAGGGGATATGAAAAAAGGAAGAGCAGTAAAAAATAAATAAATAAATAAATAAATGGGTGGGTGGATGTTGACTGTGAGTCTGTGATTAAAATAATGAGAAATCTCTGCACGTGACTATTACAGTTATAAGATTAGAGAATATAGGACTGCCTATAATGTAAAGCTCAAAGTTTTTCTTAGACAGAATCTAGTGAACTCCATTTGTATTTGTATTACAGCAATAAATGAATTTAATTTAAATGTACAGTGCATAGGATTTACTAATATGCTCTATATTATGATGTTCCCAGGCTGCTGTAGGTTGCCTTGACAATCCTGTAATTGTGTGTCAGCAGTGTTGGTTTGGAAACAAAGTGAAATGTGTACACATAAGCCAGCTCAGCTACATCAAACTTTATCATGCCCTGACTTTAGGCACAAAAGAAGTCTGACTACAGAGTGGCAGATGGGAATCAGCAGCCAATCAGGCCAATGCTATTGTTTTTGTTATACACTGAAGAAATTTTGGTTTGAGATCAATTGATGAATATAAGACGATAGCTCAGAATTTCAGCTTTCATTTCCTGATATTTACATCTAGATGTGTTAAACAACCAATTTTTAGGTGAGCAAAAGTATAGGAACATATACTCTTAAAGTAAATTAAAGTAAATAGCATTTAATATTTGGTTGAATATCCCTTGCTTGGAAAAACTGAATCAAGCCAATGACCCACTGACATCACACCAAACTGTTGCATTCTTCTTTTGTGTTGCTTTTATACCACAGTTTCTTTCAGTTGTTGTTTGTTTCAACAGGAAACTCCTGTCAGTCACATGCTCCAATATTTTTGATCACTTGAAAAAATGGTGGGTTCAAACAAAAGGTGTCATGTTCTCAGTTGTTTAACACATCTAGATAATATCAGGAAATATAAGCTGAAATTCTGAGCTATTGTGCCATATTCATCTTTCCAATACAATTCTATTGTAGCAGAAAGGCTGGCGTCGATATCTCAGTCTTCTTATTTTCGCAGGTTCCCAGATCAATAAATGATCATTCTTCACCACTTGTGTGGCTTTCCAGCTTATTTTGTGAGGATATTCCTGGATTTACACTGGACGTTCTGTCTGGTTGGCTGGAAAGGGTATGGCACTGAGGAAACATCATGGGTCCCTGCAAAAGATCAGCTCTTCGTTGATCACCAACTTCCAACCGTGACATGGTCCACTGAGAGACCCAGGGTATCATCAGCCCAGGACTTCGAATCAAAGGTGCAGGCTATTTGTTGGTACCATAAATAGTGAATGCTACAGCAGGGGGCAGAGCTTCCTTTTACGAAGCCCCACAGTTATGGAACAGCCTTCCGATTAGTGTTCGGGACTCAGACACAGTCTTTGAGTCTAGGCTGAAAACATTTGTTTAATCAAGACTTGGTAGTGGTGAACTGGGATGTTTGGATGCTGTCGCCCCCCCGCCTTCACTTAGGTTTGTTGACGGTGGAGTGGCTTACTGCTTTATGTCCCAGGGAGTCTTCATGTCTGTTTTAGTTTCTGGCTCTACCTTTTAGTTATGCTGTCATAGCTAGTCTTGCCGAAGTCCCTGCTTTCACTCTGCACACAAAGTACATTGTCTTTAACAATTATGGGACAGTTAGCATACCTAAAAACCTCTCTCTCTCTCTCTGTCTCTCTCTCTCTCTGGATGGGTTCCCTTTTGAGTCTGGTTCCTCTCAAGGTTTCTTCCTCATATCGTCTTAGGGAGTTTTTCCTCACCACCGTCGCCTCTGGTTTGCTTAATAGGGATAAATTTATAAATTTAAAATGTATATCCTGAATTAATATATTTCTGTAAAGCTGCTTTGGGACAATGCCCATTGTTAAAAGCGCTATACAAATAAAACTGAATTGAATTGAATTGAATTTACCTGACACACTGGATGACACGGGCATCAGGAAATCTGCATCGGGGGAGAGGGTTCAGTCACATCTGCATTCAAGGAACACCTTCTCTAAACAGCTTCTTGCCATCATCTAATTACTGACTGTCTACTACACATGTTCTGTATCCAACCTTGATTATCATGGCTATTTATACTCATGATGCACTTACTAATATTACAAAGTCTTCCCTAGCCCTAGCTGTCAAGTCTAAAGTTTTTTTATTTTATTTATTTGACAGGTTGTATATTTGAGTATTTTGGATTTTGATCCATACCTTGACCTACTTTAACCTGCACTTTGACTTGTTTTTGATAAACATATATTTGTCACCTACAGGTGCATCTCAATAAATTAGAATGTCGTGGAAAAGTTCATTTATTTCAGTAATTCAACTCAAATTGTGAAACTTGTGTATTAAATAAGTTCAATGCACACAGACTGAAGTAGTTTAAGTCTTTGGTTCTTTTAATTGTGATGATTTTGGCTCACATTTAACAAAAACCCACCAATTCACTATCTCAACAAATTAGAATACTTCATAAGACCAATAAAAAATTTAAAAAAAAAAAAAAAAAACATTTTTAGTGAATTGTTGGCCTTCTGGAAAGCATGTTCATTTACTGTACATGTACTCAATACTTGGTAGGGGCTCCTTTCGCTTTAATTACTGCCTCAATTCGGCGTGGCATGGAAGAGTTTGTGGTACTGCTGAGGTGGTATGGAAGCCCAGGTTTCTTTGACAGTGGCCTTCAGCTCATCTGCATTTTTTGGTCTCTTGTTTCTCATTTTCCTCTTGACAATACCCCATAGATTCTCTATGGGGTTCAGGTCTGGTGAGTTTGCTGGCCAGTCAAGCACACCAACACCATGGTCATTTAACCAACTTTTGGTGCTTTTAGCAGTGTGGGCAGGTGCCAAATCCTGCTGGAAAATGAAATCAGCATCTTCAAAAAGCTGGCCTGCAGAAGGAAGCATGAAGTGCTCCAAAATTTCTTGGTAAACAGGTGCAGTGACTTTGGTTTTCAAAAAATACAATGGACCAACACCAGCAGATGACATTGCACCCCAAATCATCACAGACTGTGGAAACTTAACACTGGACTTCAAGCAACTTGGGCTATGAGATTCTCCACCCTTCCTCCAGACTCTAGGACCTTGGTTTCCAAATGAAATATAAAACTTGCTCTCATCTGAAAAGAGGACTTTGGACCACTGGGCAACAGTCCAGTTCTTCTTCTCCTTAGCCCAGGTAAGACGCCTCTGACGTTGTCTGTGGTTCAGGAGTGGCTTAACAAGAGGAATACGACAACTGTAGCCAAATTCCTTGACACGTCTGTGTGTGGTGGCTCTTGATGCCTTGACCCCAACCTCAGTCCATTCCTTGTGAAGTTCACTCAAATTCTTGAATCGATTTTGCTTGACAATCCTCATAAGGCTGCGGTTCTCTCGGTTGGTTGTGCATCTTTTTCTTCCACACTTTTTCCTTCCACTCAACTTTCTGTTAACATGCTTGGATACAGCACTCTGTGAACAGCCAGCTTCTTTGGCAATGAATGTTTGTGGCTTACCTAGTGAACCAAACTGAGAGACCATTTTGAAGGCTCAGGAAACCTTTGCAGGTGTTTTGAGTTGATTAGCTGATTGGCATGTCACCATATTCTAATTTGTTGAGATAGTGAATTGGTGGGTTTTTGTTAAATGTGAGCCAAAATCATCACAATTAAAAGAACCAAAGACTTAAACTACTTCAGTCTGTGTGCACTGAATTTATTTAATACACGAGTTTAACAATTTGAGTTGAATTACTGAAATAAATGAACTTTTCCATGACATTCTAATTTATTGAGATGCACCTGTATATAATCTATTAGATCTATAATCTATATGTTGGGCTGACTATCTAGCGAAGTGAAAACCACTGCTAACCCAGAAGAACATTAAGGCTCGCCTGGATTTACACACATCCACTGAAGCAGACTTTGCTAACCACACACAATGTAATATTTTAAATTCTCACTTGAACATCATCGGTGATTCTGTACTAAATGCTTGGGCAGCATACATCTGGGCATAGTGTTCATAGTTGCCATAGTTAATTCCGTCGCTCGGTGCTGTGGATTGGTAACCTGAGCTCTAGATCAAACCAAGGACTCACTGGGCCACAGTACCTCCCAAAAAAAAAAATCAATGCCATATTTACCTTGAGGTTCTGGAAATAAAAACAGCCCAAGCAGTATCCCAGAGTTGAAGCTGTTCTGTACTGAGGAACGGGTTAAAACTCCTCCAAGCCGACGTGCAGGACTGATCAACAGTTACCGCTAACGTTTAGCTGTAGTTATTGCTGCACAAGGGGGTCATACCAGATACAGAGAGCAAAGGTTCACATACTTTTGCCCTCACAGATACGTAATATTGGATCATTTTCCTCAATAAATAAATGACCAAATATAATATTTGTGTCTCACATGTTTAATTGGGTTCTCTTTATCTACTTTTAGGACTTCTAGGAAAATCTGATGTTTTAGGTCATATTTATGCAAAAATGTAGAAAATTCTATAGGGGTGATGTGATACTGAAATGAAAACATGGATATTATATTTATATAGAAGTCACGCTCCATTCGGGGAAAAACAAATTGCTTCCACTGCATGACTACGTTATGATTCCAAATCAATATAAAAATATATGACCATGTAAGTTGAACCCAGCATTTAATAATTTTAATGGCTTTTTAGATCGATCAAATTAATCTGTTATGTTTTGTGGACATTTAAAGATGGGAAATGAGTTTATCAGATGACGGATCTGCATGGTGTTGGGACTCTAACTAAACTAACCAAACAAGATTTACTTTTACAATTGAATTAATAACTTTTTTCATAATATGAATTTTTCATAATGGGTCTAGGGAGCAATCAGGTGATGTTGGAATGAACTGCTATTTGCAGCAAGTGTTCGTTTCTACTATAGTCTGATTTCTTATATTTCTTAAAAAGAAACAACCCGTGCAAGTAGTTGCATTCAAATCTATACGTCTTGTTGACTAATTTTATTCTACAAACTACACAAATATAAAACATTCATGTAATAAGTTCATATAAAAATTAATAAAGTACATGCATTTTGTTTAAAGAGGTTCTTTATTACATTTAGAACATTATAAATAAAAAAGTGCATTTAAAAAAAAAAAAAAAAAAAAAAAAAAAAAAAAAAAAAACACACACATTTCAAATTTTTGTACAACTATATACAAAGATTGCCATTATGCCAAACAACATGGAAGCAGTTCCTCAAGCTAAATTAAGGACTCAATCCTTACTCTTCATATTAAGAAAAGCACGCCAAAAAAACCCCAACAAAAAACAAAACCTGCAGTCACATTGCATACATTTAATGCTAGTGTAGAACATGGTAGCAAAGGTTTCTGCTACTGTTCATGGTGTTTCACTAGCCATCACTGGTCATTAGCCACTGAGGTAGTAGACCTTCAAAGTCCCTGGTATTACTTACAGAAGAGAGACTTTATGAAACGAATCATTCATAGCTAGAAGAAGGATGGTTCTCTCTTCAGGTTACGTGTTTGACCTCTTGAAGTACAACAGCTGTGCTGGGATTGTGCCGGTTACAGCCGGAAGAGTTCACAGCTTACGCTATACACGTTTTGACTTCGGGGGGCGGGGTGGGGTGGAGCAGGGCAAGGCGGGGTGGGGCGGAGCAGGGCAAGGCGGGGTGGGGCGGAGCAGGGCAAGGCGGGGTGGGGCGGAGCAGGGCAAGGCGGGGTGGGGCGGAGCAGGGCAAGGCAGGGTGGGGCGGAGCAGGGCAAGGCAGGGTGGGGCAAGGCGGGGTGGGGCACTCTCCAAAAGCACAATGAAAAATGTATAAAAACGAGATATTCATTAAAAAAATTGTAAAATAACTTTTCCAGCGCAGACCACTGAACACCTTCCACTGATATACACCCCATCTTCCACCTTCAAAACAGGGGGTGGAAAATAATCTGTACAAGGATGTGACGATAGGAAGCTGCAGTACGTCTTACGACTTGAGCTGGCTGGATCTCATAAATGACGAGGGAATTGAAGATGTGCGTAAATTTGTGTTTAAAAAAAAAAAAAAAAAAAACAGTGAAAATGACCTTCATTAAAAGAGTTTATTCAACCATGTGTTCAGTGGAAATGTGTAATAATAATCCTCTGATTAAAATCCAGAGCCACAATGATAAGGTGCGAATGGTGGATTCTCCAGATTATGGAGAGCTTCAAAATCAGTAGCAGGAACACGTTTAAAAGATTAAATACTGTTTGTTTTATTCTACAGCCCTGGTGTATTGAGGTCCAGCACTGTGGCTGCGAGCACTCGTTAATGGGACTTTACACACAGTAACCATGTTCAACTTGTTTAAAAAGGAAAGTGAATCTTTTTTCCCCCCAGTAAAAAATGAAACATGGCCATAGACACATAGCACAAAGGGGACTTTTCTGGATGTGAGAATGGAAACTGAAATGCCTTCATGTTAAGTAAACGCCGATCACACTAGACACACACAATCTTGACAGTCACCAGTGGAGGAGGGTGAAAGCTAGCAAGTGTTTCCTGCAAGGCACGTGAAGCCAGCTACCATAGGTTTTCCTCAGCAGGTAGGAAAGCACTAAACGCCTACTTCGATATACACGAGTCACATACACCCAAGGTTGGTCAGTGTTGATGTGATTGAAAGGGGACATAATGAATGATCCTTTAACATACAGACAGCACAGCCATTTCTGATCGTCTTGGACTCCGCCTACAAATAAGCGGATGGCTGTGAATCGTATTCGAGCTTTCCTATTGCGTCACACAAGAAAACGTCTTACCTGGACGAGAACTGTCCTAAAGTTTGAACAGATTTCTAACACATGAATATTTCCGCCACCTATTAATTTCTTCTCGTCTGGCCCACGCACAGTTCTTATAGATCCCTCTCATTCGGAGTAGTAATACTCCTAGTTGAGAAAGCGTCTACATCGCCTAGCACCACAGTTACAGTGCAGCTTGTTGCTGGCATCTTCGATGGGGAATTTGTAGTCGTAGGTGAGCTCTTCCCCACGGTAGATCTTCCTCAGTGCAAATATGACAATGTGCTTCTGGCCTTCCACGTTAATAACCCTCGAGTAACAGTTCGGCTCACACGAGTGGTTAATAAAACGCGCTGCGTTGCCGTGCATGGTGGCATCTACTACGTCGAAGTCGTCGATGCGAAACATGTAGCAGCCGATGCCCTAGAGGGAGCGACAGAGAGCGAGATAGAAACAGATGCATAAGTGTGAGAAGCAGAAAAAGACAAGATCATAAACATACCATACATCGTACATACCTTACTGCTGTAATAGTTCTCCCGCTTGTCAGTCAGAACAGAACGAATGACAATACCAGCGTACTCGATCACCATCTCTCCAGCTTCTATATTGCGCTTGCAGAAAAGGCCTCGTCCATGAATAGCGGATCTACCAAAAATATATATAATTTAAACCGTACGAGCACGAGTCGTCATGTACTCACAGTAATATCAGAGGATACGATATGTTTGTGCAGATTAATATCAATTTAAATTTCATCTGGCTGCTTTACCTATAAACCCCAACAGCTTCTTTAGATGTTTTCTCGAGATGTCTGAACCTCATCGCCATTGGCAACTCTGTGCTGGTTGCACGTCTAAAATATATTTCACACATTCACACAAAGGGAGGCTGTTTAATCTATACGCAAGATGTATTTAGATTTTTTTTTTAAAAAAAGAAAAGAAAAACACACAAAAAAAAAACCACATACAGTTACTGACTAAACTGACCTGCTGCATTTGAGCTTGACGTCATCCTCATCTTCATCGCACGGCCTGCTCTCAGGGAGCTGGCGGTGTTGGGAGGCCAAGAAGTTAAACATGTCGAATGTGTTTTTCCTGCAGGATAGGAAACAAGTATTTTTTTTTTTTTTTTAAATCACAGAATGCATCACGGATGGATAAACCATGGATAAACCTGATGACTGCAGAAGAACACCATAACCTGGTCAGCCATTGAGAAATCAGACAGTTTAGTGCAAGAGAGAAGAAGAAAAAGCTGTAGTTTCTATATATTCACTTACAAGGTGTACCAACAAAGTGTTTATGTCTAAACTTTATCAAACGTGGCTGGCTGAATCAATTTATATTCATATTCATATATTATATTCACTATTCATTCTGTAATAGACAATGTCAGAACATCTAACTCTTCAAGCTTCTAGGAAATATTAACTAGGTCACTAGTAGCCTATGATTTTGGCCGCAGTAAACTAATTTCCATTGTTTCCATTTGTTTTCTGGGATGTAGGAGTTCACATTTTGTCATTAACTACGCCAATGTTCGGGAAATACGATAAGCAAGCCGCTTCATTCTCAAAATATAGGGCTTCACACACGACCGGGACGGGAGTCTGCATCTCTAGTATGGGAAAGTGTTAAACTGTTTACCACCTTGTGTATTCAGCAAAATTTTAAACATAACCATGCTGAAAAAGTTATTTAAAGTGAGTAGTAGGAAGCAGGTGCTGAAATTAGGGCACACTCAAATGCTGACTTGTCATGTTTAGTCATGATAGACTCTAGATTTTTACAAACAAAACGAACTTGAGCTGTTTTAGCTGTACTCATGTTCAACGCACGTGAATCGAAGACGGCTTTGGCTGAATGCGCGGTGTGATGACAACATAGGAGGCGTCTTGGCCCAAAACTGTACTAAAAATCGCAAGCTCCTCCGAATATCGCGGAGTTTCCTTGATGTTGCGTTCTGCAATCGCAAAATTGCGAAATCCTGGAGGGACTGTGTTTGTGTTCAATTCCAAAATCTAATCAGTTTAATCTGCTGGTTATGAAGATAACTCCATGTAAATCCTACAATCATTCAAACACTCCGAATCTCGGACACCCGTATGGATGGGCACAAATCCCGAAAACATAACGCCTCCAAAACGAGTGCATGAACACTTAAAAATTTGCCAGCCGAAGTTAGAGAGCTAGTTTGTAGGCAAGATTTCTCGAGTTGAGACATCAAAAGGCAGATAGATGGTGATAGATATACTGTGTGCCGCATATGCACTGGGTCAGACCAGTACTTTCATAGCCACACCCCTAACATCAATGCACAGATCACACTCAGTTGGCTTGGTGGTCTTTGATCTTTGTTAGAAACCTTTTACGATAAAATGAACATTGCTATTGCACAAGTGTCTAATTTATTTTGCAGTTTGCGTGAAAAAAATTAATTATATAAAAATCACCATTAACCTATGGACAGCTTTATTGTACAGTGGCCATGCAAGACTGTATAAACACCTTATATAGCAAATATATGATGAAAAATTCATTCTTTTAACGGTTTATACCTTGTATAGACTTCGGCACGAGCACAGCCACTAGGGTTTATCGGTAGCTCTTCCTCAGATTTTTCTTGTTGGTGGAAACGGAAGCGGTGGTTGTAGCACTGTGCGGCCCCCTGCAGCTGCTCCAGCAAGAACAGCACGGCATCGTGAAGGACACCCAGTACCCTGGCACCACTCATCCTGCCCAGCGGCAGCTGCTCAAGCCTGTAGCCTGTCCGTGCCTCTTGGACGCCGTCCACCACTGCCTTCCAAGCCACTGAAGCAGTCGAGAGAGGAGAAAATGGCTGTACAAATACTCTTCTGATGCCAATTACAAATTAAATTCTTCACCCAGATTCTGTCAGCATTATGCAGTCACATAACAGCACATTTGAGTGTGTTTATTTATTTATACCAAGGCATTGCAGAATAAGTTTCGTACCCTCTATGCTATCTGCCTCCACACTGAACCCATCATCACTAGTAATTCTGAACAACAGGTGAGGCTTATCCTGACTGGAACAAACATCCTGGTTGTTCTTAAATGGTGATGAAGAATCCTCGTCTGAACTCCATCCTGAGAGGAAAAGGTTTCATCATTCAGGAATACTCATCAATAAATAAATATATTACAATACAAAGATGTTTCAAAAAATACCTGAACAAGGGCCCCAGTCAGACAAGTCACTGCTTCTGGAGCTGACCCATGCATGATTTTTATCATGGTTGCTTTCGCTTTCCTGCAGTTCACAGGGTTCACATTCCTTTGAAATACTTCTATAAAAAGCAAACAGATTGAAGTGGGTCTAGAGACATTAACTGTAGTAGTAGTAGTAGTAAAAGTACAAATAAATTAATAGCGAACCTTTTGATTTCAGATTCTTTGGCTTCAATATTCTTTGGTTCACAAAGATTTTCAACTTCTGGTGGATTAAAATGCAGCACCTCCTTAATGGTTGGGGCTTTAATGCGGACGCCGAGTGATCTACAATTGAGGAAGGATGTTATTATTATTATTATTATTATTATTTGTATTATTGTTTCAGCACAATTCCTTGTAACAGTCCGACAAACCTGTTTAGCTCGTCCTGAGAACTAAGTACTGCTGGCTCAATGGAGTTGGTCTTGCATGGTTTTAAACCAGTTCGTTCTGATACTGACGACACCCTCTTGACCCTGACCTGAGGTCTTGAATGGGACAGAATGTTGGGCTTCGTTTGGCAATGCAAACCTGGAAAATGTTTAACCACATCAGGAGACTCAGGAGACGGTAGCTTATTAAGCAATGGGTGGACCTGGAAGTGAGATGGGCTCAGCACCATGTCCCTGTGGCTTGCCATGGCTCTCTCAATTATTGCCTGTGCATCCTCCCCTTGGATCATTTCTAACTCTGGTGTACTTGGCACTGATACATTCTTGAGCTTTACACCACTGGTTCCTCTCATAGGTATACTGCTGACGCTGTTCATTTGCACTGCTGAAGATTTCTGAGGTAGTCTCCTGATCAAAACTTTAGTTGATGGTGCTGCACCATTGGTGTATGATACTACATGTGTGGTTGGACCTTGGCTGGGGCTTGCTTGTGGTACTGGATTCACCATGACTCTGGGGACAGCTCTGTGAATGAGGTTATGACTGTGGATGAGCTTAGCAATCTGGCTGATGTGGCTGTAAGAAGGTGAATTAGCACTAGGGATCTGGTAACTATTAGTTTGTGGGTCCTTTATTAAAATTTGACCAGAGCGGTTGACGAGCAAAACTTGCGGGCTAGTCAATGCACTTGTTTTTGTAGAGGTAGGAAGGCGGATGGCAAGCGGTCTGGCTTTTGGTGCATCCTTGAGCCGAGAGTCCAGACCATTAATGACAACTGGAGATGAAGAAGTGACCACATGGTTTCTTTGTGGAAAAACTGAGAGAGCAGGTGAAGTGGAAACGTTGTTAACAGGTAAAGACAGAGGCAATGAAGTGATAGCAGGTACAGTCATGCTGATGACTCGGTGTTGTGTAACAGGCTGTGGGATAATAAAACGTCTATGTGGGGCTAGACCAGAAGTTATAATTCTCACTTTTCCAACATTGCTCAAAGGAGGTGGTTCTGGAAAGACGATCTGCTCTGGCCCTTTCTCATCTCTGCCCAATGCTGAGGAGTCACACATATTCACCAAGCTTTCATCTTGAGCAGAGACAAAGTCATCATTAGCTGGATCCAGCACCACCTCGTTCAAGTGATCCAGTGGCTCGCTGTCCATTAGAACATCCTCGTGTCCAGCAGGTAGATCACTGCTTGTGTCAAACACGGGAGACGATAAAACCACATCTTGTACATCTGGCTCAGGGGTCTGCTGCATCTCTTGCGCCATTAAATCCTTCATAGACGTACCTTCTTGTGGTGTGAATACCTCGACCATGGAGTCAACAATGTCACCACTCTTCTGTAAGAATGCCGATCCCGGACATTTCTCCAACATATCTGGCTCATCACCCATATGTAAGGACTCAGCTTTGCCAGTGCACACTAGCCTGCTTCCAGCAGCGCCCTTTGTTGTGTCCTTACTATGATAACTATTTCCTACATCCTGAGTGTTGTCCTCCCCACTGGCTTCGCCTGCATCGCTTTCTGAATTGTTGTCTGCTCCATCCAGCTGAGAGATCGACTGCGAGGTAGGAAGGAGCATTAACCCGGTCTGTGCAGAATCCTTAGCAGAATCACAGACTACAACTGTGCGAGAAAAATTAAAGTAATGATCAGAGCCTTCATCCATTGACTCTTGCTCCATTTGCTCTTCAGCAGCTGAAAGTCCAGAAAAATCCTTTATTCTGGAGCTGTATCGACTGGCACCTGCAGCTGAAACTTGATTTTCATCGACCAAGCTGTTTCCTTCAGTCAGTAACCCCTGTCCCTGCTCTGCCACATCTGCTCCGCTGCCATGCTGGCCAAAGTGCAAGGCCACGTTCTCATTTAGCAAGGCCTCATCGAATTCAAGCTTTTCATTCAACACAGAGGCAACGGCTACATCTGTGTCAGTATCAAACGGTGTAGACAACAACTCCTGGTCTGATGACAGCGGCACTGTGTCACAATCGTTCATAACTGCAATCATGGAGATGCCTTCCTCTGGCATTCCAGCGGCATCTTCAGGCTCTAAAGAGGCAGAGAAATCTTGAGGTACTTCTGCGGACTCTTGTGGCGTTACCTTTAAATGCTGCTGGATCTTTGGAGAGTGACAAGGTGACAAGACGAAAGTTGAAGGGGGGCTCGCAGTCGCAACTGCACCTTGCCGAGGGGAGTATGCCGAAGTAGCACCGGAAGGGGAGGAAGGAGGGCGGCCCCTGCGGCGAGGTGACAGAGAGCTCATGGGGTTTTCATGGGCACTGAGTGGAGAGACAGGCGAGCTAAATGGGAGTGATCTGGGGTGAAGACCAGCTCCTGAGCACAATTTCACTGGCCCAGAGGGGGATGTATGGGGAGGTGAGGCATTTCGGCTACGTAAGGAAATCCTTCTTGAGCGGCGTGTCTCATCAAGATCACTGATGGTCAGGATGTGATGGGAAGTGGAAACTGCGGTCCCTATGGATGGGGAAAAGAGCATATATAAATAAATGTAAGCATATACCAAAATAGATTTTATTTTACTGTTAGTTTGGGACACACACCTGGTGAGGGCAATGGTCTGAATGTCCCACCAGCTGGTCTCCTGTTATGAGGGTGCCCAGGAGTTTTATATCCTGTTCCTGAGTCCAGTTTAGAGTTGGGAGATGGGGTGCTGGGGGTGAGCTTCATGGCAAGACCAGCCTCTGTGGTGTCCATATCTAAGAAACAAATATTTTTGGTAATAAGTCTTTAAATGTTTTCAGTTATCTAGGTCACATAGTATATTAAGTCTTCTTGACTAGACTTGCATTCAGCTCATAATGACATATCCATGACTCCTCCAAAAGGCTTCGCCAGGTCTATTAAACAGTGAGAAAGCTCTGCTATTAAACATTTTAACAAGTTGATAGTTGGCATCAACACATCCCTCTTGGTCCAGAGATGATGTACGAGGACAGTGTTTTAAGGAC
This sequence comes from Cranoglanis bouderius, assembly GCA_023630585.1. Taxonomy (NCBI): domain Eukaryota; kingdom Metazoa; phylum Chordata; class Actinopteri; order Siluriformes; family Cranoglanididae; genus Cranoglanis; species Cranoglanis bouderius. Next base: position 4,302,143 of record CM042537.1, read on the forward strand.
AATAATGTAGAAGTGGTGTAGTAAAATAGGACATTTATATCAAACTGCAACAGCCAAGTCCTGAACTTCTTCATTACATTACATTATATCGGCAGGTCCTGCCCAACTTAGTTATCGGTATTGGTAATATCCACTATTGCTTGACCTCTAATAACCAACTCATGTATACATTTAAGTACCAATACGAGATATCACTAGAAAATGGTCTACTTTTTAAGTGACTTGCCAAAAAATGGAGAGGCAATTCTACTGAAATTATGTCCTTATAAATTTAATTCAATTCAATTTTATTTATATAGCACTTGTAAGTCTGGCTCCTTCTAATCCTTCAAAATGCCCACTTAAGCTATTGAATCCAAGCATATAGTTGACACATGACTCAATGAGACTTGAAACCAAGTTCTTCCTTTTTGACTCCCTTTTTTAATTCGATTTTATAATAAACAATGATAGATAAGATGTGAAGCTTAAAATAAACTCACCTTCATGTTGTTTGGGGCTGTGTGCAATAGTGCAGTTCTCTTCCTGATTTTGCGCTAGATATGGCGTTTTCCTTGCTGATGACGGCTGTACGTCGGTTACCCTGCAGGTGTACTTGCATGGCTTTCGAGGGTCGACTGTGCTCCAGTACCACCGAGTGCACCTAAAAAATTTTTTAAAAAAAGACACCAATGACCTTCTGAAAAATACTGCTAGTTGTCAAGATATTTCTAGCAGCAAATTAAAAGAAGGGAGAAACAGTTTGGAGATTTATTAGATAAACACTTTAAAATGAAAAAAAAAATGGGCTGTATAAATGTATGGTCATGGGTAATGTTCGCACAGATGTGTTGCATCTTGCATAATATGCGCAACAGATACACGTGGTAATTCTTGTTGAAAATGTTAACGCAATATATTACTTACTGGTAACCCACAGGATACAATTTTCCTGCATTTGCAGATAACTCTGTCAGCACACCCAATCTGTGTATCTGTAAAGAGCCTATAAGCAAAAAACAAAATAAGGTTATGATGGTAAGGTGGATCGGAAAAATCTATTTGATGCACTTAAGCTGCTACTAATACAGGTTTATACATTGGCCGAGCGACTAATGTATTCACATCAGGGGAAGTGCTATATGAAAATCCTATTGGTTTACATACCAATCATGACATTAATGGACTCTGGTTCCAAGCCTGTTAGAAACTTCCTTCGAAGGTTAATGCCTTCAAAATCTACATAGACTCGTCTGAGAACCTCAAATCCATTCATCACCTATAAAAGAGGAAATCGTTAATTTAATTCACAGAAACGTAAGAGCGTGGATTAGGAAGAAACGTAAACAAGTTTGCTCGACACGAAACCTTGTTGCTGACGAGGTCACGGTGTTTGTAACAGTAGACCTTCTTATCGCTTTGAAAGACACAATGGCTGGCACGAGCACACATGAAGTGGTAATTACTCTGGCAGGAAGAGAGACAGCAGCCTACTGTCGCCCCGGCCTGGCTACACTGCTCACAACGCTGCGGAGAAACAAGAGAATCTATTTCGAGTGTCAACCACAGCTGCCTTTGGTTTTTCAAACCCGTTAACATGAACGGCCACTCTGAAATGAACTCGTACTTACCATGAAACGTCCCCTGGCCACAGCACTGTGCACGTGCAACAACGCACCCCGGACTTCCTGCACCTCAGCCGACCAGATGCAGCAGTTTACATGAGCCCACTCATTTTGGCCCAGGTACAGCAGCCTGCCTGCGTCCTGTAAACACAGTTATCAGACAGCTGCATACAGAAGGTATACAACATAGAAAGAATAAATAAATTTAAAAAATAAGAACAACATGACTAACTTACAGTGGGTTTGGCATCACCCTGCTGCTGACAAAGAGAACAGTGTCTTCCATCTACACCACATCGGTTGATGTTCTGAGGATCTGCAATTCGATGAGACACATATACAAGGCATTATCTAGACAAAAGCTCTATAACAAATATTATGCACTGTTAAGGAGCCTTTATTCAAACCAAGCACACCTGCTTTCCTCCGTTTAATAAATTGAGCTTGGACTTAATAATAATAATAATAATAATAATAATAATAACAATAATAATAATAATAATAATAATAATAATAATAATAATAAGGACATATTTTATACGTGTGGTTCGTCAGTTGGGAAGAAAACCTGTAGTCACATGTGCAAAACATCGGGCCTGATGTGAATTTTAAATGATCTGTGTAATTTAGTCATTAAAACGAACCAACCAAGCTGAAAATAGTCTACCACAACAGACCACCGATGTTCACCTTTTCCTTGTGCTTTTAAATGAAGGTTTTCTTGGTTCTCGGTTGCTGTAGTATGGTTGTGCTCCTCCAACCACTGGGCATAACTGTGCTCTTCAGACGGTGGGATTACTGCCTCTGGGAGCATAGCACTGTGAAACAAAAGGGAACATTTTATGCAAAAATTTTAAGTCTACCAGAGAACTTGACTAGTACTTCCTATTCGTGTTGGATTTGAGTCCATTTAATGCTTAGACCCTAACGGTATACTAAACTTTTATTACTATTAAATTTAATTTTATTACAATCGCTACAAAACTATCTAATGTCTAACATACATCCCTCGTTTCCCCCCCCCATGCAATACTAGTAATAGAATATTTCAGTCAGCTCCGACGTGTTCCTAGGTGTGACTGTCCTCTTCAATTCCGATCACAGGTTTTCAACAGGGTTGAAAGGGTTTGAGTTGTAAGTAATGGTTATATTATACAATCATTTAAAATTTTCAGTTTCATCAAGGGTGCCAATACTTTTGTAGCTGGCCGTGTGCCTTCAACCTTTTTATGAATAAACATTACGTTGCAAATGTTTTAACTTGGGCCTTTGGGTTAAGCTGTTTCCGGAGATATATCCATTAGAAATCTTTACACAGTGTATTTGTCAGGGTATTGTGTGTACTATAAAAGAATATATGATTAATCAAACATTTGTAAAATATTCTTTAACACCAATATCTATTTTTTTTTTTTTATAAACACACTGGAAGAAATAATTACCTTGGGAATTCCTTCATTACAGGCTTCCATGCTTTAGGGTCCTGACTGTTGAACCAAGTGAAAGTTTGCTCCAGTAACTGCAAAAACAATATACATGTTTATTGGAAAACTAAAGGACAAATTATTTCATGATAATTAGTCATGACTAATTAACCCACAAGGCTTGATAGCAAAGAGCTTTAAGTTATAATAACAGCATTCTTAAATCCTTAAATCTGATTTGAATAAATATTTGGTTTACTTTTATATATAAAGCTTTGGCTTGGTGGGTGGGCCTCTGTTCCTCTAGAAGTGGTTCTTCTTGCTGTAGCTGCTTTACCAGTACAGTCACCACATCCTCATGAAATGTGTTCTGTTCAGACAAAATACAAGCATTTAAACTCGTAAAATAAATTCAGCAAAATTGCATGTAGCTCGTTAACTTGCAAAAGTAGTGTTCTGGTGTCAGTTAGCTGGTGACGTAGCTTAGTTAATTTTATTGGACTTACCAAGGAAGCATACAAGCCTTCTTCAAGCTTCCTCCCCACGGCATGAAGATCACAAACCGCAGTCCTACTCTTTATACTGTCAGCATCAGAACAGGCTTCACACTGGTTCAGACATCACAAACGCATATGTAAACAATTCAGCTTAACAACACAACAGGCCTGCAGGGTTTTCAAAAATTTTTGGGCAAATGACCCCAAAAACTGGTTTATAGTAGAGGTCAACCGAGAAACTCGATTTTACCTATACCGATAACTAAGTTGGGCAGTACCTGCCGATAACCAACTAATCAGCTGATAGTTTTTAAAACTGATACTGAATGAAAATATAACAAATAAAGAAAAAGATATACATCCAAACTAAACCAAAAAGTAACACTCCAAATAACAAATAAAAAGACTTCCAAAATGAATCAAAAAACATTTGAAATAACACAACAAAATGTGTCAGTGATAGTTTTTATTTCACCTCTAGAGGCCGCTCTTGTACTGTATACTGACAGCGGACCCTTCTCAGCAGCAACTGAGAAAAACTGCGAAACTGTTATCGGTGCCAATAACAGTACCGATCAATTGGTCGACCTCTAGTTTACACGGTGCACAGAAGTTGTTCACACACTCGACTGATTCATTTATGTACATCTACAGGATTAAATGTGAAATCCACTACATGGCACATCAGAGCCAAAACATCCCTGTCCATCAGGTTTCCAAACCGAACTGCAAAACGTTTTGCGATTTCATGCACAGCGACATTGAACACACTAACAAAGCCCTTTCTCACTTAAAACCTTCCGCCGTCATCGTGACTGTTGTCATGAGCTACATCTCAAATCAAAGTATCTAGTCTTTAATCTAGAAAGTCCTGAAGCTTGGTACGCAAAACAGAACTTTAGGTATATTTGAAGGACACATGAAGCCACACTAACTGAAATGGGAAAACCCAGTAAGAGTTAGTACACAATGATGATCTAAAATGGTACGCGAGTTCGCGATCTGATTGAAGACTAAAATGGCACGCATGCGACTCGTAGTAACGTTTCAAAATATTAGCACACGTCTTTGATGTTTATAATATTACATTTGTAAAACAGATTCTGTTTTGTGTTTGCGACCCTGTTTATAAATCTAGCCCCTACTTTGGAAACCCCTGCCTTAAGCGAATACGGATAAAGAAACAGTAAGACATTTGTAAAAAAGAAAGAAATTTGTATCCTTAAATAAAGACTAGTAATATATGAGAGAACTTTACCTCTGAGCATTTCTGGAGGTGACAGGTGGTCAGGGAGCTCATCAAACCATTCATGATCTTTTCCAGACCATTGCGCAGTACAGTCTGCACCACCTCCTGCCAGCCACTAGGGAAGATCTTACTGCAGGCTGCGCAGGAGAACACCAAACTTTTCCCCCGCAACCTCTTCAGAATCTCATGCAAGTCATCTGATAGGGAAGAGAAGAATGGCAATAAAGATTTTTTTTTTTTAAGGTTGAAAAGCAGAGAGCATTGTCCTAGTACATAATTTTAATATTGAAATATCTGTAAGCGTAAATGAACAAGATATTTGGTTAACTGCTAATGCATTATAGAGAAATAAAGAACATATGCGATATCCCAAAATTCGCATAAAAATACATTTAGGAAACATAGCTTGTGTCATCATATCCAGCGCTCCCTTTGAACACTGTTTAGGTACTGAAATATAAAACTGGCAGCGAATCTTAAACATCTGTTAACAGTATATTTAGATTAAGGTAAGATTTTTAGACTGGGTATCATATCATGGAAATTTCAAACCACAAACACCCCCCTAAATGACTCATTTTAATAGAGTTCTATTAAACTGTATTGTGAATATATTATCTCTCTTTTGTCCTTCAGGCTTTATTTCTGACCGCCTGCTCCTGTCCATATCAGAGTAAATCACGCCTGATCACGAGACCTTTTTGTAAGTCTCGAAAATATGCCCAGATGTGGATTTTATTTTATTATATTTGAGTATAGGGCATAACGTGCACCCATATACTGATTTCAGAAATGTGAATACTCATGGACACCTCAATTCGAAGGCATTCGAATACCTGTACACAATCCTAATACTTACCACCAGAATTTAAAGTCAATAAAGTAGTCTTATTGCCACGTTACAGCACAATATGTCGATATACGCTCAGTGAAATTACTGACGGAACAAGCATTTTCCCCCAGACACGCAAAGACACTGACCTGTGAGTCCCTCACACTTGGGATGGACCCAGTGGGCACACCGAGCACACTGAATCATCTTCATGTCAAATTCATTCTCAGGATAGCACTTGAGACACACTGTGCAGAAGTTTCCTGCAAAATTGTGAAATAAAACTCCATAAGATTAAACACAGTGTCACCGTAACATGGGGAGAAGAGAAAATAAATAAATAAATAAATAATAAAAAATAAATAAATAAAAAATTAAATAAATTAAAAAAAACACAAATAAAAAAAAAAACATTTACACATATAGTATGCTCATGTACATCCACAGCCTCTCAAAAGTCATAATACATGAAAAGAAAAAAAAACCATACACATTTTGCTATATGACCTTCATAAAACAGAAGCAACAATATTTGCATGTGATTGTCATTAACACTCATCCTGCTTTGTTTACTTATGACTTAATTTTTTTTACGATCATATTTGTAGTTGCTTTTGATGCGAACCCAATATTTTCAGGACCCAATATCAAGATCAACTAAATATATGTATGTCTCCATACATTTAACCCTTTCAAATGAACACTTAACAAAATGTCTTCCAAAATTTTTCATACTTAGTTTATATATATATATATATATATATATATATATATATATATATATATATATATATATATATATATATATATATAGAGAGAGAGAGAGAGAGAGAGAGAAAGAGAAAGAAGAAGTGGAAGTCCACGACACGAACATCCACTGACGGAGGCACAACTGACGTGGTGCTGGTGTACATAATCCCCTACAGTATTTATGGAGAATGTTGCGACGCCCTGTATTATCGTGTGATTATCCTGCTTCAAATCACAGTTCACATGGAAGCGGTTGTAGTATCTTTGTTCATGCAGTGTTAAAGCAGTACCTTGTTTGTGGAGGTTACTGCAGTCAGGGCAGAGATCCAGCTCGTGATTCCAAGATGTGCTCCAGGATTTCCCTGGTGTCACCCCACAGCTTTTGCACCGAATACACAACATACATACCTACACAAACAATTCATTAGATATGTATACACGCACGCTCATGTTATTATTTTTACGGCAATAGCTCAGACACAGGGACCTGAAAATCGGCGCACTGCATTAGAGCTGCAACTTACCCAAGGCGTGCTACACTTTCCGGGTTTGGGATACGAGGGCCCTAGACATGATGGGTGGTAACAGTAAAAGCACCTTCTGCACTGTAAAACCGGCTACAGGAGAGAAACAAACAAGACTGAAGTACAAAGTGAACATATTCGAATACAAAGTAAATACCGAGTAACAGCAAATGGCCTTTCAGCCTGGTCATGTGCAGTGAGGAATAAAATCAGATGATGTTTGTACCTTCCCCAGTTTGCTCTTACGACCACAGACATGGCAGAATTTGCAGCGCCTACAACACCAGTTGTGCTGATTTTCGTTCTGTGGACGGTCATCTACTGGAAGGCAGAAGCGGTGGAAGGGCTCACAGCACATCTGACAAAATATCATCTGAAAGACAAGAAGAGTTGAGCTGTAATTTCTCACACATATTCACGCTAGTTTTCATTTTAAAATCTTTAAACCAATGCTCAGAGAACAATGTGTGCTACAGTTTTACACCCTTACACTGTGATGGCCTTTACTAGCACACAGCAGACACACACACTCCACCGTGATCGGAACAGATGTGAGCACACTCAGACCCCCCATCGCCCAGACGTTCTGAATGTTGCAGTCCTCCTAAAAAAAATTTTAAAAAAAGATTAACACATAGTAGGTGTGAGACTCGAAGTCTTTTCAGAACTGTAATGGCTCACTTCATCCAAGGTCCTGTGCAGTTTTTCCCAGTATGTTGCTCATTCTGATGTCTAAGCTAGCTCGTCATACTGATATTATGACTAGCAATCCAACATGAGTGAAATAAGAGATGGCATTAACCAAGGCAGCTAACTCTAGCTATGTTTCATAATTTATTGACTGTACGACCTTCTCGAACACTCAAAGTAGCTTGATAATTAAGGTTAGCCGTATCTCCTTTTTAAACACACTCCACAGACAGAACGAGTTGAGCATAAAAGAGCACTTCTCCATTCAGGTGAGTAGCTTAGTACAGGTGTCCAAGCTAGAGGAACATCATGGAGAGGCTGTGTTGAGTATAAAATGTTGACTGCTATTTACCATAATATTTTCAGTTGGTACATTAAATTAGCTACTTATACATACTTTGACAGATTAAATAATGTCAATGTCTGGCTACAGTTTAGCACTTTACATTTGTTAATAACGCTGTATTTGGCACTTTGAGGTAGTCGATGCACCATCTTAAGCTGCACTTCAGGTAATATCACAGCGCGCACACTCCTGACATGAACAAGTCCGTTACAGACAAGGGCGGGGCGAGAGGCGGAACCGCTGTACGACCGGCCCTATCTACAGCGCAGACTCTGGCTGCAATTTTTGCAAGATGGTGACCACCATGACTACCAAAAAATGGCTTCAAAACCATTCAGTGGGATTCAATGGCACCATGGTGTCCACTCACATATAGTCTTCAGCAAATTTAACACGAAAAATGTTGACAAACCGTCGCGCTGCTGTTAACGACATGATTTCTATCCTTGTAAGTTAACAGGTTAGTATTACTATAGTTTGTTCTAATGCGTTGTTGTTTCTATAGTAACAGCTCATTTACAGGAACTTGTATGGCAGATGCGGAACATAATCTAAGACTTACTACGTTAATAAATGTATTTAAAAGAAAAAAAATTTGCTGTTTAACAATGTAAAACGTAAAATCGTTGATGTGGTGACTTTTTTTTTGGTTAGGAAACATTTATTTAACATTTATGGAAGGAGTCTTGCTTGTAAGAGTCTTGCGACAGTCACTGTGCTTTGCAAAGTTTACCAGCAAAGGAAAAAGAACAGGAATAAACTTGTCTCTCGGATGTTCGACAACGTTAAATGTAAATACGAACCAGTAAAATGTGCAACGTGTGATTTATTAATTAATAAATTAAACTCTGTAATCGTTGGCAACTGGCTGTGGTACGAGCAGAATAAAACACTCCAAGCTGCACACCTAATGCACACCTGGAGAGTATTATTTCTTACTTATCACAGAGAGAACTGAAAACCGTGAATGTGCATGGATTACAATCGGAGAGATCGGATATCAGATCCTGCAACAAATGGCAAAATTTGGAATTGGATTTGGAAAAGAAATTTATTTTTGGATAAACTACTAGGTATGATTGTTGACATTATGTATATATTACTACAAGATAATATTAGAGTCTATAGGATAGTAACTATAATTCTGCAACATAAATTATGCTAGAAAAAGAAAACTTGGATCAAATCTCGCACCGACGTTGAAACACTGACCTTAAAGTCTACCCGGATTTTGTGCGCTGGCTCCTGTGCCTGTCGTTCCCGGTGTGTAAAGCCTTTGGCCAGTGTGGCCAGGACGCTGGGTGCCATGTGCTCCATTGAGCTCTGGGAATGAGGAAGACAGGGGTCAGTAAGGGGTTGCTGCAACGCTCCCTCCTTCACAACCCGCGTTTCTCTATCCGCCTCCTCTTCTTGTGCTTTTTTGCCATCAGGCTGGGAAGCCACAGCCACCGAAGACACCTCAGCAGCTCGCACCATGCTAGGTGGTAGTCTGTGCAGCCGTAGCTGGAACTTCAGCCTGAGCTTTACAGATGGACTTCCTGGTGCTGAGGTAGGGCAACTCTGGAGCTGGGAGAGTGTGAGAGCGAGGGGGGGGGGGAAAGGAGGTGGGGAGCATTATAGCAGGACTGCATCATGACAACTGCAGCAAAGAAGAGCAGCCAAGGAGGAAGAGGAGGAGGAGCAGGAGCAGGAGGAAGGAGTAGATGACGACTAGTATCCTCTCAAAAGACAAGAAAGGACAGAAGGGTAGGAAGAGGTGCTGATCATAATACACAACCCGAGGAATTTAAAGATTACATTTTACACTCAGGGTTGTTAATACTGTAGCTGTGGAGAAAAGGGGGGACACTATTGCACGTTTCAACTAAACACAAAATAAGAAAACCAACAACTCAATTTGTTAACTTATGGGTAGTACACTTACCATAAAATATCCATAAATACACTAATTACGACCAAAAGTTTGTGGACACCTGACCAATCACACCCATATGTGCTTGTTATAATAACCTCCACTGTTCTGGGAAGGCTGTGGGGATGTGTGTTCATTCAGCTACAAGAGCATTGGTGAGGTTGAAGTCAGGCGCTGATGTTGGGTGAGTGTGTAGTCAGTGTTCCAGTTCATCCCTAAAGGTGTTCAGTGGGGTTACAGGACACTCGAGTTCTTCCACCTTCTTCCAACCTTAACACACCAGGTCTTCATGGAGTTCGCTTTGTGCACTGTGTGTCATGCTGGAACAGGTTTGGGCTTCCAGTGAAGAGAAATTGTAATGCTACGGAATGCAAAGACTTTGTAGCAACAGTTTAGGTCAGGTGTCCACATACTTTTGGCCGTACAGTGTATATTCAGGTTGGAGTTCTCTCATGCGTTCACTTTGAGATTGAGCTAATAACTAACGAGAAAGAATTTTTACAACCCTTTTACCAAGGGTGCCAATAATTTTTTAGAGCCGACTTTAATAAGCTGAACGGAAATACTCATCAGGGTAATAATAAGACGATTATAACAATAATAGAGAAAATCCAGACGCGAATCATATGAAGACGGGACTTTGCAACTGACATTACTGAAAAGTGTCCCGACCAAAAACTTTTTCCAGTCAGAGGAGCGGTTACTGCGAATGAAAAACCTTACTATTTAATATTCATTCCCACGGACCTTCAGATGTGCATAAAAATGTATGGCGTAAAGAGGTCAATAAAACTTTATTAAAACACATTTCAATATAGAAGTACCTTATTCATTCGTCGCCGACCCCACAGTCCTCTCGGCAGGCCAGGCCTTCGTGGTTTTACTGCCTCATCTTGAGCATCAGGATGTGTAACAGTATCTAAAGGTCAGCAAATGAATCAAGCCTTAATTTAAACACAGTATTAAGCAAATGACATGTAATATTTTACTTAACAGCATCAATGTATTAAAAATGTAGCTTTTCTTTGGAGAGAGAGCCGATGTCGCACTAACCTGCGACAGAAAACATGCTCTGGTATGTCCAACACACTAACATTTTGCCAAATGATCTATCTGTGTTAGAAACTTTATGGCCAAAAGTATGTGGACACCTCACCATCACACCCATATGTGCTTGCTGTACATCTCATTCCAAAACCATGGGCATAACAGCCTCTATTCTTCTGGGAAGGCTTTCCACTAGAATTTGTAGTGTGTCTGTGCTCATTTAGTCAAGAGTTCAGGCGCTGATGTCGGCAATCGACGATCCAGTTCTTCCCCATAGGTGTTCGGGAGTTCCTCCACACCAAACTCGTCAAACCATGTCTTTATGGAGCTGGATTTGTGCACAGGGGCATTGTCATGCTGGAACAGGAAAGGTTCTTCCCCAAACTGTCCCTCATACAACCGTCTAAAATGTGTGTAGTAGCATTAACATTACCCTTCACTGGAACTAACCCTGAAAACCAGCCCCAGACCATCATACCTCCTCCACCACACTACACTGTTAGCACTATGCAGTCCAGTAAGTAGCGTTCTCCTGGCATCCATCAGCCTTCCAGATAGTGATGCACGATTCATCACTCCAGCCTACACTTGGCACTGCACGTAGTGATCTTACGCTTGCGTGCAGATGCTCTGTCCTGGTTCTTGTGCTGATGTTGCTTCCAGAAGCAGTTTAGAATGGGCAGAAATTTCACTGACTTGTGGCAAAGGAGGCATCCCATGACAGTGCCACATTTAAAGTCACTGAGTACTCTTCAGTACGACCCATTCTACTGCTAAAGTGTGTCTATGGAGGCTGCACAGCTACGTGCTTCATTTTATGCACCTGTTAGCAATGGGTGTGGCTGAACGCAATCATAAGGAGGGGTTTCCACATATTTTTGACCATATAGTGGATTTTAAAGTTTGCAACTAGTCACCGTTTTTAGGTTTTTACATTGTGCGCGTCACTTGACGCAGTCACTGCAGGCCTATAAACTCGCTGTGCCTTGTGACTTGGAGACTTATCAAGCAGAAAACCAAGAGAACCACACAATGGAGTCACATTTTAGCATAAAATAAGCTATAAAACTGCTTTTATTTTGTCAGTAAAAATTTTTGAATAGTATTTTACTCATTGATTTGGTGGTTACATGACCATTATCAGATGTGATCGCAGATCCCAGATCTCTCCCAGACAGCCCTGATCTAACACTGCTTTATTTAACTCTACTTGTCTTTACTGCAGAGAGTCTACAAATTAATCTTGAAAAGGGTAGAGGCTATGCAAAATAAATTCTGGGAAACAATAAAATATATATATATATATATATATATATATATATATATATATATATATATATATATATAAATAATAATTCTAAAAATAATATTTTCCCTGGTAGCAAAAGGTATAAAACAATGTTACATGATTGTGTCACATATCTGAGCACAGAAATATTTGAAAAATACAAAAATTTGTTCATGTTAATTGTAACTGCCAATAATTTTGTAAGAAATCGCTTGGAATTTCACCTCCAATCCAGTGTCTTACAATCTAGCAGATAATATAGGGATGGAAAAATGAACACAAATACAAGGAGGGAAAAAAAACAACAGGATCTACATAGATATGGCTATTCTAGTTTGTAAGTCTGGCTATAATGAAACAGTACTGAATTCATACCATTAGCCTTAATACTTGGCTCACTACTGCTCTGTTCCTTTGCTACGTCTTCACCAGAAGCGTCTGTTTCGGTCGAGTCAGACTCTAGCAAGTCGCTGAAGCATCGCCGTGTAACCTGGCGCCTAGGCTGCCTCCGGATGGAGCCAAGCGCATTAGTGCTTAGCGCATCTCCCGTGCCATCTCCCTCGCCCTCGTCCTCTCCGCCACTGTACACAGTGGTTTGGGTGTAGATAGCCCGTCGCTTCATCTGAACTGCGAAAAAACACAATAGGTCAAATAAAAGGTCAAATGAAAAGGGGGGTGGGGGTGGTGGTTGGTATAGGTCGAGAGATAGTGGATTTTACGGATAACTAAGTTGGGCAGGACCTGCTGTTAACCGGTTAATGAAATGATAGTTTTCAAAATTGATACCGAATGAAAACATAACACTCAAAGTAAAATATAGCTGAAGCTTATTACAGAAATAAAAACAGTACTGATTGTACCATGAAAGTGTACTGTACTTTTTTAATTTAATAAATATATAAATATTAACATATATTAACTATTAACAAAATATTAAAGTAAATAAAAGATATACATCCAAACTGAACCAAAAAAGTAATACTCCAAATAAGAAATAAAAATGGACATCCAAAATTAATTAAAAAAAACACTTTGAATAACACAAAATTTGTCAGTGATAGTTTTTATTTCGCCTCTAGAGGCCGCTCTCGTACTGTATAATGACGGCGGACCCTTCTCAGTCGGCCCAGCAACGGAAACAACCGGAAAAAAAACTATCGGTGTGAATTTTTGCCAATAACCCGATAGTTCCAGCAATCAGTTATCGGTGACGATTAATCGACAAAACCCATCAAATCGGTCGACCTCTAGTTTTTTCAAGCCAATAATAAAGCGCAAACAACTTTTCAAACTATGGACATTTTTGTAAATCGAAAACAATTTTAGCAATATTTTCAATACTCAAGATAATATCAATTAGCCAGAAAATTCAAAGAAATCTAATAAAATCTAATTTGGCCATAGCATGTCCACTAATATAGTATTCAAAATCTCGGGGCATGGAGCTCAAGAGATAATCTATATACTGTTTTGCTGGACAGAAACTAGTTACAATGAAAAGTTTTTCAGGTTCTCGCACTTCCACATTCCTTATGAGTACCATGCAATTTTATACAGCCATACCTTTCATCCGTCTCATTTTGTTCTCTTCAATCCTTAGGCACTTCCTGTAGCTGTAGAAAACATAGAAAGTTAGCTTTAAGGTAGCGCTTTAAAAAGGTTTTACTTAAGGAAAACAGCTTCAGTGTACACACTGTTTTAGCAATTGAGCAACTAAAAAAAACCCACAGTAACAGTATTACATTGTCTGTCATTGTTTACCTACAGTACTCCATTTCCATACAGGATAAGGTTGGGTTTCCAAGCCCAATCCTACTAAAGAGTTCATAACGCTAACGCAAACAATTATGACAACTTTAATGTAGCACTTTTTAAAATGTTTAAAGCATGTCAAAAAGCTTTAAACAGTGCGTAAATGATTTACAAAATTACTTATAAAATGAAAAGCTGAACAGTCTTATTAGTCAGATCATCAAGAGTCATATGTACATCGCCACTCTAGAGTCAGGTAACAGGTTTGACCAACGTATTTCCATTTGTTAATCTGATGGATCTTTCTGGAACAATGAATACACTGAGGTAGAGCAGAGCAAGACCATGAAGGTAGTTAAAAATCATTAGGCAACGTAGATGTTTGAGAACATGTGTAATACGACACCTCATTCTGGTGCGCATCGAGATCTGTGCCTTGAAAATAATTACCTAGTAATAGCACTTTGGAAAACCAGATATAAGAGCAGGCCTGTAACGATAACTACTTTTGTTGGACAATATATTTTCCAGGAAATAATTGCGATAAGAGATATTATTGTCGTTTTAAGACCATTTCATGCCACTGATATAATGATAATATAATAGCAAAGATGCACGTACACCCTTTCAAAGACCAATGAACTTCTTAAATGTATGTGAACAAACGCGCATATAAACACAACAGGTCAGCAAAAATGATCGAGGTCACGTCCATATATTGTACGATAAGTGCATTAATAGAGAATTAGATTTGACACATTTAGTTAGCGACTTTCTCACCATCAGGAGTTGAGAGAATGTCAAACACCTTGTATATATTTCTAAATTGATCAAATGCTGTTTGTGGTTCGTTCTCGTCATTTCAGGCACCCAAGTCCCTGGAAACTCTTTTCCACTTACATGCAGCTCTGACGTTTCTTGTTGGGCCCTCCATATTTTGGTTTATCCAGACAGAAGACGCAGGTCCCACAGTCCTCTTCCCGACAACAGCCCTTGCAGTTAAAGCATCGTCTCTGTCGCAGACCGAACGCTTTCTGTTTGTACGCTGGCCGTTGCTCAACAGAGCCGGTGCTTTCTGTTTCTGAGTGAGAACCGAGATCTTGGGGGAGAAAAACAAGAGCAGCTTAAATCCATGAAATAAATTTAATAATCAAATTTAATAGTCTTCTGACTCCTGACCATGGACTTCATGGAGATCGGTCAGATTTTCAGCTTCTCAACAGTAGCTTTCCATATCAAGTAGCAAAATACAAACAGGTGCCCCAACCTGAATGTAGTCCATTAAAATTTTATCTCCAAGACGTTTGTCTGGGACGAGGTTTACCTGGTATTTAAACCAGAGAAGAAACTAGTAAGGATTGTCTACAACAAACACATCTACTCTTGGTCCCTTTTAAACTTAAAACGAAGCAAAACTTTATGTAACATTAACTAAAAATATTATATATCAGACTAGCATCAGACTTCAAGTTAATGTAGAGAATGAGAAATTTGTGTACCCTCTGTGTCTTGTGAGGGTGCAATGCCTTCCCTCTCGTGTAAAGGCAGAGCACTGAGTCTGGGGATGTCTTCAGGTACCATGGCACGAGGCTGCCCAAGCGCCACCGCCGCTGCCCGACACACGTGCTTTATGCGTGGACCTCCAAGAGGCTGTCCCTGTAGAGAAAGAGTGCACAACGTTTGAGTTCTAACAATATGGTAAAATGTACTTCGTATTTAAAGGTTAGTATGGGTGAGTGATAGGTGCAGGACGTAACAGACAAGATAGTCGATGAGACAGAACGACAGAACAACAGACAAGACAAGACCGTAGACATAACATGGACATGGTACTTACAAAAGGTGCAAACATTCACCGACACTCAAGAAGGCAACAAGATACATTAAGAGCCGGGGGGGAGGGGGGGTAAACTTTTGAACAGGATGATGGGTGTAAATTGCTATTTTGTCTTCCGGGAAACATGTAAATATATTTTTAACTGAAAGAAAAAAAAATCTTTAAACAAAATAACAATTTACACGGATCATCCTGTTCAAAAGTTTACACCCCGCCGGCTCTTAATGTATCGTGTTGCCTTCTTGCGCGTCAGTGAATGTTTGCACCTTTTATAATAGTTGTGTACGAGTCCCTCAGTTGTCCTCAGTGTGAAAAGATGGTTCTCAACATCATATAGCCCACTGCTGGAAATGGGTCAACTATGCAGAAGATGCTGGAAAAGCAAAAAAATGTGTAGGACCTGGAGGATTTCTCTGAAGGGCAAACAAGGGACTCATGAACAACTATCGCAAAACATAAAAACGTCGTTGATCATCCAGGTAACAACACACAGTATTAAGAATCGAGCGTGTGTAAACCCAGCCATAGACGAGCCTATTTTTTTTTTTTTTTGATAAGAGGCAAATTGAACACACCTGAGGAACCTCTTCCTTGCTCGTCCTGACTATGCTCCTTCTCCCCCTCCTCTTCATGCTCATGATACCACCATCTCCAACTCGAACTGTCCCAGACATCAGCTGAAAAATACAGACAGCACTTATAAAAATCTATATCGATGCCATGCATTGAACACCTATGTTTCTTTGTCACTTTATACAATCAAATGTGCTGGGTTTTTTTTTTTTGCATTGCATGCAAATCCTTACCTGAGCTGTCTTCATCTGTTTCTGCTGGTCAATTTTAATCAGCTGCACCTTAGCCCTCTTCAGCAGGTGAAGCATCCTCTTGTTGGCGCCAGAGATGTTGACTTTGTGAAAGGAACTGCCCTGTGCCAACACAACCTCGGACTTCCCAGCATCCGTGCTCTGTACATCAGTA
Organism: Cranoglanis bouderius; assembly: GCA_023630585.1. Lineage (NCBI taxonomy): Eukaryota > Metazoa > Chordata > Actinopteri > Siluriformes > Cranoglanididae > Cranoglanis > Cranoglanis bouderius. The sequence continues at coordinate 4,318,873 of CM042537.1, forward strand.
GCGTCCTCCAGGCTGGTTCCCTCAGCTAGAAAAAAAAAAAAAAAAAAGTGTTGCAAAGTCTGCAAACAAACTTATAAGTGACAGGAAGTTATCATATATTCTTTACCATCTGCTTTGTTTTCATGTCCTTCAACAGATGAAAGTGCTGACTGACTGATCACCTGATCATCAGTGTGTATGGCTACTTTATGTACAACTCCTGGACAGTTCAGATCGCCTATCTTTATATCAGAGCTCCAACATTTAGAACATGGAGATTCGCCTGCATCATGGCTCTCGCACTCAACTTTTTCACCAAGGGCTTTGGAACGTGCGCTGGCCATCCGCTGCTCTTTCCTCTGAGTCAAGCTTGCCGTAAGCATCTTTAAACTCTCATAGATTTTGAGAGGGTTAGCAATGTGCGCTGGTCTCCCCACTTTCTTTCGTTGACCACCAGTCAGGCCACTTGGTTTCCATTCCACAGACTTTCTAATGAGGTTCTCCTCGTCGTCACATAAGTTCCTTTTGTTCACACTCTTTTGTTTGCTTGTGAACCTTGGGGTTTGGGAAAAGTTTGCTTCCTCAGAGTCACTGCAAGACTCACCCTCTTGATTCTCACTTTGAATAACTTTCTTTCCCAGAAGCCCTGACATTCCTTCATCATCCATGAACCTTTTCGGCACCCTGATCACACGGGACGGCCGACTACTAAGCACGCTGTCCTGGTGACTCACCACCTGCGCTGGAGGTTCCTGTGACGGCTCTCGATTCGCCGGCGATTCCACTGCTTCATAGGTGTAACAGACAAGTCGGCGCCTTTTTCTGGGGATTCTACACTCAACCGGTGACCGAGCCTTCTTCAACGACTCCTGCTCCGGCTTCCTACGATAGCCAAATAATGATTTGCGTCGCTTTAAGGCACGGGGAGATAGTCTGGGAGAATGTGGACTACCGGCTTTCGCTGGGGTGCCTTCACTTCCGTCAGGAAATACAGCATTCTCCTGTTCTTCCTCTTCCATATCTTTGTGGAGCTCCTTTTGTTTTGGAGACACAGGAGCATCTTGGTCAACCGCAAGTTCATCCCTAGTTGCTCTCTCCTGAGTCTTGCCTGATTCGGCAGTCCTCGCACGTCCTCTCCGAGGGCGTCTGCCCAAATTCTCAGCCAGGCTCTTCTTTGAATTTCTTCCTCTCCTCTTAATTAGCGTTAAATTCCAGACAAATTTCCTCTGCCTCCTCAGTCCGGTTCGTCCCTGCCGCTTCTCCTTTCTTTCAACGTCTGTATCTGGCTCACCCAATACCTCTTCATCATCAACACCTCCTTCTACATTTTCTTCTTTATGTGAGAACTTAGTCCCTTTCTCCTTCTCAGACGGTCTCCCTCGACCCCTGCGCAAAGTCGTTTCCCTTGACAGATTTTTATTGGTCATCTCTTTGGTAGCCAGTTTAACGACTAGTTTGGGTTTGCCAACATTTGGTTGACGTTTTCCACCTTTCCTCTCATCCTTCTCTGATGATGTTCTCTCTGTTTCTGTAGTCACCCGTAATCCTTTTTCCGCAACTTTGACTTTGTTTGCAATTGGATCAGAAGCAAGACGCAATGGCTTCTCCTTTGAGGATGATTTAAAAGAACTTTCTAGCAACAAACAAGGAGAAAAGAAAGAATATCAGTAATCTTTTCCCCCATTATCAGTGCCAAATGCACAGGAATTCAGCCCAAAAATAATGAAGGCCTTTAAACCATTTTTAAAATCATGCTTTCAGTAAGGCATTGTAGATCACCAGATTTCCTTTGACATTTATCGTTTTATTGTTGTAGTCTTTAGAATACAAATTATACAGTTCCAGGATTATTTGATCATAGAACTTCGAACACTTCACGGTTTTTAACAAAATAAAACATTATATGACATTAATTCACTAAAGTGTAAAAGTGGCATTTTATTAACGAAGCCAGAAAAAAAATGTAAACAAATTACTTTGTTGAACATCTTGTCCAGAGCGTAAAGCCCATCGAGCGTCAGTCTGGAAGCCTGTGAAATCTCCCTCCTGTAAAACACAAACGCAAATTTACTGCCTATTCGTTTCCGTTTAATTACCACACAACAGCACTGTGCATTTACGTCATCATGAACAAAACATTAGGTAGAAGTTGATTGAGAATTAAATGCCCAATGCCGGTGTAATAGCATGTTCAAGTCATGTCGGAAAGATTGTATTAATGAATTGAACAACACATGAACGTGACAGCAAAGTCGTAATTACAAGTGGGAAACTCTGGATTTTCTTTGAGCCCCGAGATTCCGAGTTGGGGGCGTGTCAGTAAGAAAACATGGTGGAATCAATGGATGCAACGTCTGTAGTTGACGGTAAATTTGTTGAAATTGCATGTTTACAATAAAACAAGCGATAGCATTGTCCAATGACGGTATAATATGTAACAATAAAGTTTACAGTCGCTTCATAAATTGATTAAAAACCTTCTAAAAAGCAACACACACCTGATGCACATTCTTTGTTCTTCATTTTCTAGAAGTGGAGTTTAAAAATCTTGCTGTATTTTTTGTAGTTAATTAAGAGAAGGTACGCCACCATCTTGCTCCTACCAAAGTGACCTGAACGCACCTGATGTCATAATTACGACTTCCCGACTCGTAAACTCGAACCTCCCAGGAGGACTTGAACACACAGCAAGCAGAGCTATACTAATGTCAAAAGGTTGACAGTACGCCAGTGCCCAGGGAAGTTTAACAGAGTTACCATGGTAAAAAGTTCAGAGAAGAGTTCTTTTCTATTTTCACCTCTAACTTGCACTCCAACTTGAAGCCTGATCACTTGGCTTGTTAGGGTTAGCTTAAAGCCAGCATGTTCATAACATTAACATCCGTTTAAGGTTGTACGTTGTTGAATTGGACGCCTGCTTGAAGGAATCACGCGTAAATGATACTGCATTCAAATGGAGTTCATAGCTCATAATTCATGACCTTCGACCAAGAAAAGAACAAACAAAACGCCCCCCTCAAGTCAGAAATCCTACTCGGGAACTTGGGACGGTCTCCTCAACCCCGAGTTCAGCAAGTGATGACAAATCAATGTGGCTGCTCACAGTACGAACAGTAAACACAGCAGCACTCCTTACTGTTAAATGAGTTATACAGTATACAGCCGTGGCCAAAAGTTTTGAGAATGACACAAATATTAATTTTTACAAAGGCTGCTGCCTCAGTTTTTATGATGGCAATTTGCATATACTCCAGAATGTTATGAAGAGTGATCAGATGAATTGCAATTAATTTCAAAGTCCCACTTTGTCATGAAAATGAACTTAATCCCAAAAAAACATGTCCACTGCATTTCAGCCCTTCCACAAAAGGACCAGCTGACATCATGTCAGTGATTCTCTCGTTAACACAGGTGAGAGTGTTAACGAGGACAAGGCTGGAGATCACTCTGTCATGCTGATTGAGTTAGAATAACAGACTGGAAGCTTTAAAAGGAGGGTGGTGCTTGAAATTATTGTTCTTCCTCTGTTAACTATGGTTACCTGCAAGGAAACACGTGCAGCCATCATTGCTTTGCACAAAAAGGGATTCACAGGCAAGGATATTGCTGCTAGTAAGATTGCACCTAAATCAACCATTTATCGGATCATCAAGACCTTCAAGGAGAGAGGTTCAACTGTTGAGAAGAAGGCTTCAGGGCGCCCAAGAAAGTCCAGCAAGCGCCAGGACCATCTCCTAAAGTTGATTCAGATGCGGGATCAGGGCACCACCAGTGCAGAGCTTGCTCAGGAATGGCAGCAGGCAGGTGTGAGTGCGTCTGCACGCACAGTAAGGCGAAGACTTTTGGAGGATGGCCTGGTGTCAAGAAGGGCAGCAAAGAAGCCACTTCTCTCCAGGAAAAACATCAGGGACAGACTGCTATTCTGCAAAAAGTACAGGGATTGGACTGCTGAGGACTGGGGTAATGTCATTTTCTCTGATGAATCCCGTTTCCGATTGTTTGGGGCATCTGGAAAAAAGCTTGTCCGGAGAAGAAAAGGTGAGCGCTACCATCAGTCCTGTGTCATGCCAACAGTAAAGCATCCTGAGACCACTCATGTGTGGGGTTGCTTCTCAGCCAAGGGAGTGGGCTCACTCACAATTTTGCCTAAGAACACAGCCATGAATAAAGAATGGTACAAAAACATCCTCAGAGAGCAACTTCTCCCAACCATCCAAGAACAGTTTGGTGACGAACAATGCCTTTTCCAGCATGATGGGGCACCTTGCCACAAGACAAAAGTGATAACGAAGTGGCTCGGGGAACAAAACATCGACATTTTGGGTCCATGGCCAGGAAACTCCCCAGACCTTAATCCCATTGAGAATTTGTGGTCAATCCTCAAGAGGCGGGTGGACAAACAAAAAAACACAAACTCTGACAAACTCCAAGCATTGATTATGCAAGAATGGGCTGCCATCAGTCAGGATGTGGCCCAGAAGTTGATTGACAGCATGCCAGGGCGAATTGCAGAGGTCTTGAAAAAGAAGGGTCAACACTACAAATATTGACTCTTTGCATAAACTTCATGTAATTGTCAATAAAAGCCATTGACACTTATGAAATGCTTGTGATTATACTTCAGTAACAGTTAGTAACATCTGACAAAAAGATCTAAAAACACTGAAGCAGTAGGCTTTATGAAAATTAATATTTGTGTCATTCTCAAAACTTTTGGCCACGGCTATATATACACATGTATTAGCTGTAGATCAATCAACATACAGACTTGATAAATCTACAACACTGACTACATAGCTCAGTTTTGAACAAAAAAAATATATACATCACTCATCACAGTTAGCTGGCTAGACAAACATGCAGTTTCAGAAAATACAAATGACATCATCACAAGCTCTGACTTTGTGGGAAGACCTGGACATGTGAAAATAATGACAAACCAAGCAAAATCAAGTGCAGGAGTCCTTGTCATAATCTTTACACACATTTCCCCTGAATTCATTACAGATCTACAGCGCCTATTGCTTAAGCTGATTTGTATAAAGTGGCGCGTCTCTGTACTCGAGTGCCTAGCTACATCAGTATAACTCATTTAAAGGTATTGTGTGTTTACTGTTTATGTTGTGAGCAGCCATCTCAATTTGACATCACTTGCTGCACTCGGGGGTTGAGGAAACCATCCCGAGTTACAGAGGAGGAATTCAGTTACAGAGAAGAGCAGTTATGGCCTCTATTCAAATGCAACATAAGCAGTGTGAGGGATGATTTATTATTACAAAGGAATTTATTCTAGTTTTTAAGTCAACAGGCAGGAAATCAAGGTAACATCAATGTAATTATCAGTAGGACTAAGAAAGAAATAAAAATGAGTATGGAACAGTACAAGTATGGAAATTCTTGTGATATTGCTCCATAATTTAAAATAATCAAATCGCTCATACAAGCGTTTACATAAGAAATTTGGTATTCATGAAAATGCTGTAAACTCAGAACGTTCGTAACCTACTCCTGCTCCTGAGCGTGTGTAAATTTACACATAAGAAGACTAACTAATGTAAACCTCGACTCGATCGACATGAAATCATATCCTTTGCACGGATTATATCTGGAACATACCTTCATGGTTAAATTGTTTCTATTTTATTACATTTACAGAGACTAAAAATACCATCGAGAACATTTTCTGAAAACCAGTCGTTTTATAGATAATTGGCATTAATTAAACAATATTAAAAAATAAGAAAGGGAGCCAACACAAGCCCATAAACTAAGAAAATTAAAACTAATCATTCAATTACGACAAAAAAAAATGGTGTATAAATGGAGGATGGGCCGGTCTGTCTATACAGTAAACCATAAACAAACACCTCAGCTAATAAAAGATTTAGCGCTCGCTTATTATTATTAATATTATATATTATTAATTATTTTTATTGGCATAGAAGAGAGTTAAAATAACTTCCACTTCTGATTTACCCTGTGCGCTCATTTCGTGCTCCCAGCTGTCTGTGCACGTGACCTTTTATGGAGTTCAGTGGGCGTCACTAAATGCAAATGAGCTGTGTCAGGAACGCGCTTTGCAATTTACAAGTGATCAAGATACGCAAACAAGTAGAAAGATAATCAGCCTTTCTGAAACTTCTGTAAATCCAGCGGGAAATTTTAGTTGCTTGGCTTACACAAACATTTACACACAACTTTACTAAAAAATATTGATAAATGTTGCTATGGCGATTATTTAATTCTTGACACTGCAAGTTTAAATGACTGGTCACTTGTGAATGAGAGAGGTTTATTTAACACTCAATAACTAACAACACAAACAATGTTAACATTAAAGTAGCATTAATGTTACTATGGCAACCAGTAGTAGGCATGACTCCTACTTGGCGAAATCGTAGTACAGCGACTGGTGACTTGCATGGATAAAATCGCTGTATGTGTGAATGTGAAAGTAAATTAATTTACCGAACGATATTTAGTTACAGCGACGGACAAAAAACGCAAAATTAACAGCAATTTCAACCAAAAGAGCTGGAAACAAGAATATGTTTTCCATTGAGAGCATATGTTAAAAAACTGTTGTGTTCTATATATGTACACAGTGCCCCCCACTAATATTGGCACCCTTGGTAAATCAGCAAAGAAGGCTGTGAAAAATTGTCTTTATTGTTGAACCTTTTGATCTTTTGTTTAAATAAATAAATAAATAAATAAATATATATATATATATATATATATATATATATATATATATATATATATATATATATATATATATTTTTTTAATCACAAAAATACTCTCCTCTCATGGATATCAAGCAATTCCTAACATAACCCAGATTTATCCAATATATCACCTGGGTGACTAGGAACAGGAAATTGTTCAACCCTGACCTCCTGTTTCACAGGGGTATAAATATGAGGTAACACATAGGCCAAATTCCCTTAGTCATTCATAACAATGGGTAAGACCAAGGAATATAGCTGTGATGTGCAGCAAAAGGTTGTTGAGCTTCACAAAATGGGAAGTGGCTATAAGAAAATAGCACAAGCATTGAAAATGCCCATTTCCACAATCAGGGCAATAATTAAGTAGCTCCAGTCAACTGGAAACGTTATGAATCAACCTGGAATTGGACGTGTGTCTATATTGTCTCAGTGCACTGTGAAGAGGATGGTTTGAGTGGCCAAAAAATCTCCAAGGATCACAGTTGGAGAATTGCAGAAGTTAGTGGAGTCTTGGGGTCAGAAAGTCTCCAAAATTACAATCTGAAGTCATCTACATCACCCCAAGTTGTTGGAAGGGTTTCAAGAAAAAAGCCTCTACTCTCATCCAAAAACTCAAGCGTCTTCACTTTGTCAGACACTACTGGAACTTCAAATGGGATCGGGTTCTATGGTCAGATGAAACCAATATAGAGCTTTTTGGCAATAAAAACCCGAGGTGGTTTTGGTGCACACAGAGAGGTAGCCATATGGAAAAGTACCTCATACCCACGGTTAAATATGGTGGTGGCTCTTTAATGTCTTGGGGCTGTTTTTCTGCCAGAGGACCTGGACATTTTGTTAGGATACATGGCATCATGGACTCTATCAAATATCAACAGATATTAAATGAAAACCTGAATGCCTCTGCCAGAAAGCTTAAAATGGGCCGTGGTTGGATCTTCCAGCAGGACAATGATCAAAAACATACATCAAAATCAACACAAAAATGGTTTACTGACCACAAAATCAAGGTCCTGCCCTGGCCATCCCAGTCCCCTGACTTGAAACCCATAGAAAACCTGTGGGGTGAACTGAAGAGGAGAGTCTACCAGTGTGGACCTCGAAATTTGAAGGATCTGGAGAGATCTGTATGGAGGAATGGTCTCAGATCCCTTGTCATGTATTCTCCAACCTCATCAGGCATTATAGGAGAAGACTCAGAGCTGTTATCTTGGCAAAGGGAGGTAGCACAAAGTATTGACTAAAAGGGTGCCAATAATTGTTGCACATGTATATTTAACAAAGATATTTTATTTGATAAACCTGTGTTGTGTTTGCAATTGTTTGATATCCATGAGAGCAGAGTATGTATTGTGACTTTTTTTTAACAAAAGATCAAAAGGTTAAACAATAAAGACAATTTTTCACAGCCTTCTTTACTCATATGTACCGAGGGGGCCGATATTAGTGGAGGGCGCTGTATGTATATGTACACGCTACTCGAATTAAATTCAGCATATTGGAATTGAAATTAAATAACACAAAAATTCAGCTTTAATTTGAAGGTATTTACACAGCTTTCAATGTTATTTTGCACAATCCATAAATAATATTTCAACGACTGGCTTGCGGGTATTTTGACGTAGTCTATTCTGGCAAAAGTTTAGACACCCCTTAACACCAAACTAGCTTAAACTTGGACTGGTGATGATTGTGTTACAGCCACAAAGCCACAAATAGTGCACATATTCGTATTATCTTTTGCCTGCATGCATATAAAATCAGGTCTTTCATCTTGTCTTTAAGCCACACAATCTAAGTACATGAGGCTGTCTATGGTTTCACTTCAAACTTAGAAAATACATGCAGTTAAACACCACAGCTACAGGAGGCAGCGTCCATCCCAGGATATCCAACACCACATGGAGAACGCATGCATTACTGGATATATATCTATTTTTTGCATGAAATGAAGACTGGACTCCAGCTGTGGAACTGGGTGTCCATGCATTTAACTTCAGCAAGCTCTAACAGGTTGTTGAGCCACCAGGCGCTCACAGGAAGTAGAAAATCGACCCATTTTATGGCTGAACCTGCTAGTAATGCTGGGTGGTGCCTTCACTATATAAACAGTAACGTTATCACGCGCCAACAGAAAAATACACCCCGGCAAAGCTCATCGGCCTCCATTAGATCTTCTAATACACTAATGCACAGCGAGCTAAGGGGTAGCTACAAAGCTAACCAGGGCATCACAAAAAAAAAAAAAAAAAAAAAAAAAAACAGAAAAAAGTTGTGTCTTTCACAATTCATGCAACTAACCTCATCGCTACCGCTCGTGCAGAAACCCGCGTCGCTCTGAAGCGCGAGCCGCTCATTGAGCCTCATCAGGCGAAGCAAACACGGGTCCTCGCGCAGCGTAAGCTCAACGCTAACGGGCCTCCGCTCTCTCGGGCCGCCCGCCGCCGCCGCCGCCGCTTCCAGCCCCAGCCGGCCGACCCTCGTACGCCTCCCCGTCTTTTGACGACCGCGAGACGGCCATGGCCGCCCCGGAAAGCGACACCGTGCCGGGGCAGACGAGCTCGCGCCCGCGAAGACAACCGAGACAGGCAATCCGCCTCCAGCTGCCGCCATTATTATCCCACGACAACAACAACGACGACGCTCCGCTTTGGGGAGGAACAAGATGGAAAGGCGCGCAATTGCGCGTGGTCGCAATGCATCCTGGGAAATTGAGTTGCTAATGGATAATCTTTCGTTTGTTTGCTTGTTCTTTTGTTTGGTTTGGTTGTTGTTTTTTGTTTCTTCCTGTGTTTCTTAGCACTACTGTTATACTAAATATCACCTCAACATATATACGAAATATTATTATGAATTACTATGTGATTATAAACCGAGAGCCAGCATTATGTTCATAAATATAAACATATTCTCTTGACAGAGCCAAAGGTTCTGACATAAATGAATGCCATGTGTGGTGTTTTCTCTTTTTTTTACCTCCACTTTGGGCAAACTCCAAAAGCAAAATCCATGTTTATTTGAAATACCACCCACTTTAATGAGCGATACACGATATGGCCAAAAGTATGTGGACACTTGACCATCACACCATCACATAATGCCAAAACCATGAGTTGGTAAACATTGAAAATGTACATTTTAGTAAACAGTTTTGACCGCATAGGTTTATTGATACTACTAATTTGGCTTGAGTGAGTTCTATAGTCTATTTTAATTGAAACCATTATGGACCCACTTTCATGCCCATTGAGATGATACTTTTTCTCTAGGTCACTAAAAGATGTTATACTAAAAATACCCCTTTTGTGGACATGTGACCACACAACCTTCTTCCAACCTTAACACACCATGTCTTCATGGAGCTCGCTTTGTGCACTTTGTGTCATGCTGGTAAGGTTTGGGGCCTCTTGGTTCCAGTGAAGGGAAACTGTAATGTTACAGTAAGCCTAAACAAAGACATTCTATACAATTATGTGCAACCAACTTTGTGGTAACAGTTTGGAGAAGAACCACATATGGGTATGAGTGACGTTCAGGTGTCCTCGTACTTTTGGCCAAATAGTGTAAGTGATGTGTTATTTTGAGAAGGTAGGTTATCAGGTATCAGACTAAATGGAAATTAATCTTCTAATTCAGTGATTCTCAAACTTTGGGGACCCCAAGGAGTCCATGGTTTTGTTTTGTTTTTTGTTACAGTGGTATAAATTACAATACACTATTATCAAAGTAATTACGTATCATTGGGTTCTTATAGTTATTTCCCCTTCGACTGAATGGGTTTAATCAATACCTCAATCATTTAAAAGCAAGTAGGCCTATAAATAATGGTAACTTGGACCTGTTCTCATGGTGGAAATGAAAAGATCTATGAATCCAATAAATAGGCAACATGTGAATGTACACATTTAAATAATGATCTTAGTATTTGCATAGCTGTATTATGTTCATAAAATACCAGTACTGAGGGGTCCATGGAATTAATTTTACAGCTAAATAAATCCTCACCTAAAAAAAAAGTTTGACAACCCTGTGTCATAATCTTTTTAATAAAGCATAGACACAATAAAGCATAGGCCTCATTTAGCCATTAAGCCAAACCAAACAAATATTTTCCGCCGGATTTACAAAAGTTTTGTAAACGCTGATTTGCTTTGTACTCATGTGCTTATGATCACCCATAAAGTGCAAAGACTGACATTTGCATGTAGTGACGCCCACAAAACTCCATAAAAGGTCAGCTGCACAGAGCACAAAATGAACGATCAGGGTAAAGCCTGAAAATCAGAAGTAGAAGTTATTTTAACTCACTTCGATGTTAATAAAATATGTAATAATATAAAATATTAATAATACTAAGCAAGTGCTAAATTTTCAATCAATAATTTTCAACTCAAAAAGCAATTTAAACTCCACAGAATATTACTGATATTGCATAAAATCTATGTAAACTGTATGATTAGAAGTTGATCAAGTTTCTTGTTTAAATGTTCATAAAACCAATTTATTAATACATCCATTAGTATCCAACTTGATAAAATAGGCCCAGTGAGATGCAGAACTTTGGTTTAATATGATCCCTCACCTGCAATCACTTTATCCTGTTCAGGGTTGCAGGTGATGGATCATAATAAAACAAAGTGTGTTCAGGTACTGTGGGGTAAAAGTAATGAAATAAAATACTAATTACCTACGTTGCTTTGTAGGTTATTAATATTTTATAATCACGGTGAAATTTTAGTGGGAAAATGTAGTGCGAAGTAGAATCGGGATAATATGCTCAAACCTTTTTGTTCGAGTAAGGACTCGGGCTGATGCGTTCTGGACTAACTGCAGTTTTGTTAATGCGCCTGAAGGACAGGTGCATTTTTTTCGGGTTAATTTTGACCAGAGGGGAGTAAAATGCAATTCCCTGACCGGGAATCGAACCCGGGCCGCGGCGGTGAGAGCGCCGAATCCTAGCCACTAGACCATCAGGGACTCCACACAGCACGGCGGCGGCGGACCTCTCGACCGGCCATGCTGACCACTGTCCATCACCAGACGCTCCTACAATGGGCACGTGAGCGTCAGAACTGGACCATGGAGCGATGGAAGAAGGTGGCTTGGTCTGATGAATCACGTTTTCTTTTACATCATGTGGACGGCCAGGTGCGTGTGTGTCGCTCAGCTGGGGAAGAGATGGCTCCAGGACGCACTGTGTGGCGGAGGCAGTGTGATGCTCTGGACAGTGTTCTCCTGGGAAACCTTGGGATCCGGCATTCACGTGGATGTTACTTTGACTCGTACCACCCCGTATGTAGGCGCTCTCCAGTTGCTTAACCGAGGTAAATGTTTTGAAGAGGTCGTCCACGTGCACACACCCGAGAGGATGAATGAGACTGTAAAGAAGGAAGTTACATCGACAAGCACGTTTATAGGCTCCAGTGAAAAAAAAAAAAAATAGTGTAGCGTTTCCTTAAATCAATTTGCCACGTGGTTCGTAAAGAGCAAATAAGAAGAAAGAATTGTTAGAGGTCTCGTTTGCTCGCTCACCTTCCAAAGAGGTGCTTTTAAATAGCTTCGATAGTGCAGTACCTCGCGGCTCTCCAGTGGTCGGCCGAAGTACCGCCGAGGCCCAGCGGTGGCTGAGCGCCGTGTTGTCCACTCATAAAGTTCTCCCTTATAATACAGGGCGACTATCTTTCCCCCATTTGTACACGAATTCTGTTTTGAATGAATACACACGTTGACATTTAACTCAGATTCTACACAATTTTACATCGTTTTTTCTCATTATACAAGAGCGGCATTTGGCTTCATTCAAAGGTATACAGCCGTGGCCAAAAGTTTTGAGAATGGCACAAATATTAATTTTCACAAAGTCTACTGCTTCAGTGTTTTTAGATCTTTTTGTCAGATGTTACTAACTGTTACTGAAGTATAATCACAAGCATTTCATAAGTGTCAATGGCTTTTATTGACAATTACATGAAGTTTATGCAAAGAGTCAATATCTGCAGTGTTGACCCTTCTTTTTCAAGACCTCTGCAATTTGCCCTGGCATGCTGTCAATCAACTTCTGGGCCACATCCTGACTGATGGCAGCCCATTCTTGCATAATCAATGCTTGGAGTTTGTCAGAGTTTGTGGGTTTTTGTTTGTCCACCCGCCTCTTGAGGATTGACCACAAATTCTCAATGGGATTAAGGTCTGGGGAGTTTCCTGGCCATGGACCCAAAATGTCGATGTTTTGTTCCCCGAGCCACTTCGTTATCACTTTTGCCTTGTGACAAGGTGCCCCATCATGCTGGAAAAGGCATTGTTAGTCACCAAACTGTTCTTGGATGGTTGGGAGAAGTTGCTCTCTGAGGATGTTTTTGTACCATTCTTTATTCATGGCTGTGTTCTTAGGCAAAATTGTGAGTGAGCCCACTCCCTTGGCTGAGAAGCAACCCCACACATGAGTGGTCTCAGGATGCTTTACTGTTGGCATGACACAGGACTGATGGTAGCGCTCACCTTTTCTTCTCCAGACAAGCTTTTTTCCAAATGCCCCAAACAATCGGACAGGGGATTCATCAGAGAAAATGACATTACCCCAGTCCTCAGCAGTCCAATCCCTGTACTTTTTGCAGAATAGCAGTCTGTCCCTGATGTTTTTCCTGGAGAGAAGTGGCTTCTTTGCTACCCTTCTTCACACCAGGCCATCCTCCAAAAGTCTTCGCCTTACTGTGCGTGCAGATGCACTCACACCTGCCTGCTGCCATTCCTGAGCGAGCTCTGTACTGGTGGTGCCCCGATCCCGCACCTGAATCATCTTTAGGAGACGGTCCTGGCGCTTGCTGGACTTTCTTGGGCGCCCTGAAGCCTTCTTCACAACAGTTGAACCTCTCTCCTTGAAGGTCTTGATGATCCGATAAATGGTTGATTTAGGTGCAATCTTACTAGCAGCAATATCCTTGCCTGTGAATCCCTTTTTGTGCAAATCAATGATGGCTGCACGTGTTTCCTTGCAGGTAACCATAGTTAACAGAGGAAGAACAATAATTTCAAGCACCACCCTCCTTTTAAAGCTTCCAGTCTGTTATTCTAACTCAATCAGCATGACAGAATTATCTCCAGCCTTGTCCTCGTTAACACTCTCACCTGTGTTAACGAGAGAATCACTGACATGATGTCAGCTGGTCCTTTTGTGGAAGGGCTGAAATGCAGTGGACATGTTTTTTTGGGATTAAGTTCATTTTCATGGCAAAGAGGGACTTTGAAATTAATTGCAATTCATCTGATCACGCTTCATAACATTCTAGAGTATATGCAAATTGCCATCATAAAAACTGAAGCAGTAGACTTTGTGAAAATTAATATTTGTGTCATTCTCAAAACTTTTGGCCATGGCTGTATATACATTTCGAGAAAGAAATTCGAACAAAGTTTCTTAGTTCAATTTGAAATCAAGCGAAATAACCGCAAAGACTGTTTTTCATAACTTTGTTTGACCCGTTTTTACCGAGTGTGCCAACAACAATTTTAGATCTGATTGTAAAAACGACAATAGTGACAATAGCGATATGCTGTGGTGTGATTATTCAGGCTTATAAAACAGTCAGCCCTTTAAAACCTTGTTATCACAGTTACAGTATCTCAAGATCCAGAGCTACCTGAGAATACATCTACAGGCAGTTACCCTGATACGCCACAAGATGTCAGTAAAATACCACCAGATACTGTGCTCTTAGTGAGGAATCCTCCTCCCCCTCTTATTCCTGTGATGGCCACCGGTACTGGTTTGTGTCCAGCCTTTTCCCCCCACTGGATAAAATCATGGAGTCGAAAAGCAGCAAGGCCACGAACGAAAAACAAGTTTGGGGCGCCATACGGTAAGAAAAATGTATATATTTGTGTTCATTTGTTTGAAAAACAGTCGGTTAGACTTGCTGCAGTTTCATTCTGATTGGACAGTACGCTTTTTGTAATATTTTTTTCTTATAATAAGGGCAGACAAAGCTACAAGGTTTTGCCACATGAATAAACCAGAGTAAGTAATAGAACCTCGCGGTCTGGAATGTCGAAAAATTCATTTACTGCTTTAACAGAAACTGGAGTATATACAGAGTTTTACCGTAACCACCGTTAGAATTTTTTGTTGTTTGCTTTTACATTTCTTAAAATGACACAAACAGATAAAATATATATTTATTTGCTTCTACCGTTTGAAACCGATCTTTTCACCAGCCTGAAAACTGAAGATAAAACACTGTTTTTAACAGAGAGTTTTCTTCAGTTTTCCTTGCCGGTCTCCTTTGCCAGCTGAGTGATCAAAGCCGTAGTTCTGCGTCCCTTCGATAGCTCAGTTGGTAGAGCGGAGGACTGTAGGTGCTTATGCTGGTCATCCTTAGGTCGCTGGTTCGACTCCGGCTCGAAGGACGGCTTTTACTACGTGACCTGAACGAGTTGCCGTTCTTTTCCGGTTAATTTTGACCAGAGGGGAGTAAAATGCAATTCCCTGACCGGGAATCGAACCCGGGCCGCGGCGGTGAGAGCGCCGAATCCTAGCCACTAGACCACCAGGGACTCCCCGCAGCACGGCGGCGGACCTCTCGACCGGCCATGCTGACCACTGTCCATCACCAGACGCTCCTACAATGGGCACGTGAGCGTCAGAACTGGACCATGGAGCGATGGAAGAAGGTGGCTTGGTCTGATGAATCACGTTTTCTTTTACATCATGTGGACGGCCAGGTGCGTGTGTGTCGCTCAGCTGGGGAAGAGATGGCTCCAGGACGCACTGTGTGGCGGAGGCAGTGTGATGCTCTGGACAGTGTTCTCCTGGGAAACCTTGGGATCCGGCACTCACGTGGATGTTACTTTGACACGTACCACCCCGTATGTAGGCGCTCTCCAGTTGCTTAACCGAGGTAAATGTTCTGAAGAGGGCGTCCACGTGCAGAAACCCGAGAGTATGAATGAGACTGTAAAGAAGGAAGTTACATCGACAAGCACGTTTATAGGCTCCAGTGAAAAAATAAATAAATAAATAAATTTTAAAAAAGTGTGGCGTTTCCTTAAATCAATTTGCCACGTGGTTCGTAAAGAGCAAATAAGAAGAAAGAATTGTTAGAGGTCTCGTTTGCTCGCTCACCTTCCAAAGAGGTGCTTTTAAATAGCTTCGATAGTGCAGTACCTCGCGGCTCTCCAGTGGTCGGCCGAAGTACCGCCGAGGCCCAGCGGTGGCTGAGCGCCGTGTTGTCCACTCATAAAGTTCTCCCTTATAATACAGGGCGACTATCTTTCCCCCATTTGTACACGAATTCTGTTTTGAATGAATACACACGTTGACATTTAACTCAGATTCTACACAATTTTACATCGTTTTTTCTCAAATATCAGTACTGAGGGGTCCATGGAATTAATTTTACAGCTAAATAAATCCTCACCTAAAAAAAAAGTTTGACAACCCTGTGTCATAATCTTTTTAATAAAGCATAGACACAATAAAGCATAGGCCTCATTTAGCCATTAAGCCAAACCAAACAAATATTTTCCTCCGGATTTACAAAAGTTTTGTAAACACTGATTTGCTTTGTACTCATGTGCTTATGATCACCCATAAAGTGCAAAGACTGACATTTGCATGTAGTGACGCCCACAAAACTCCATAAAAGGTCAGCTGCACAGAGCACAAAATGAACGATCAGGGTAAAGCCTGAAAATCAGAAGTAGAAGTTATTTTAACTCACTTCGATGTTAATAAAATATGTAATAATACAAAATATTAATAATACTAAGCAAGTGCTAAATTTTCAATCAATAATTTTCAACTCAAAAAGCAATTTAAACTCCACAGAATATTACTGATATTGCATAAAATCTATGTAAACTGTATGATTAGAAGTTGATCAAGTTTCTTGTTTAAATGTTCATAAAAACAATTTATTAATAAATCCATTAGTATCCAACTTGATAAAATAGGCCCAGTGAGATGCAGAACTTTGGTTTAATATGATCCCTCACCTGCAATCACTTTATCCTGTTCAGGGTTGCAGGTGATGGATCATAATAAAAAAAAGTGTGTTCAGGTACTGTGGGGTAAAAGTAATGAAATAAAATACTAATTACCTACGTTGCTTTGTAGGTTATTAATATTTTATAATCACGGTGAAATTTTAGTGGGAAAATGTAGTGCGAAGTAGAATCGGGATAATATGCTCAAACCTTTTTGTTCTAGCAAGGACTCGGGCTGATGCGTTCTGGACTAACTGCAGTTTTGTTAATGCGCCTGAAGGACAGGTGCATTTTTTTCGGGTTAATTTTGACCAGAGGGGAGTAAAATGCAATTCCCTGACCGGGAATCGAACCCGGGCCGCGGCGGTGAGAGCGCCGAATCCTAGCCACTAGACCACCAGGGACTCCCCGCAGCACGGCGGCGGACCTCTCGACCGGCCATGCTGACCACTGTCCATCACCAGACGCTCCTACAATGGGCACGTGAGCGTCAGAACTGGACCATGGAGCGATGGAAGAAGGTGGCTTGGTCTGATGAATCACGTTTTCTTTTACATCATGTGGACGGCCAGGTGCGTGTGTGTCGCTCAGCTGGGGAAGAGATGGCTCCAGGACGCACTGTGTGGCGGAGGCAGTGTGATGCTCTGGACAGTGTTCTCCTGGGAAACCTTGGGATCCGGCATTCACGTGGATGTTACTTTGACACGTACCACCCCGTATGTAGGCGCTCTCCAGTTGCTTAACCGAGGTAAATGTTCTGAAGAGGGCGTCCACGTGCAGAAACCCGAGAGTATGAATGAGACTGTAAAGAAGGAAGTTACATCGACAAGCACGTTTATAGGCTCCAGTGAAAAAATAAATAAATAAATAAATTTTAAAAAAGTGTGGCGTTTCCTTAAATCAATTTGCCACGTGGTTCGTAAAGAGCAAATAAGAAGAAAGAATTGTTAGAGGTCTCGTTTGCTCGCTCACCTTCCAAAGAGGTGCTTTTAAATAGCTTCGATAGCGCAGTACCTCGCGGCTCTCCAGTGGTCGGCCGAAGTACCGCCGAGGCCCAGCGGTGGCTGAGCGCCGTGTTGTCCACTCATAAAGTTCTCCCTTATAATACAGGGCGACTATCTTTCCCCCATTTGTACACGAATTCTGTTTTGAATGAATACACACGTTGACATTTAACTCAGATTCTACACAATTTTACATCGTTTTTTCTCAAATATCAGTACTGAGGGGTCCATGGAATTAATTTTACAGCTAAATAAATCCTCACCTAAAAAAAAAGTTTGACAACCCTGTGTTATAATCGTTTTAATAAAGCATAGACACAATAAAGCATAGGCCTCATTTAGCCATTAAGCCAAACCAAACAAATATTTTCCTCCAGATTTACAAAAGTTTTGTAAACACTGATTTGCTTTGTACTCATGTGCTTATGATCACCCATAAAGTGCAAAGACTGACATTTGCATGTAGTGACGCCCACAAAACTCCATAAAAGGTCAGCTGCACAGAGCACAAAATGAACGATCAGGGTAAAGCCTGAAAATCAGAAGTAGAAGTTATTTTAACTCACTTCGATGTTAATAAAATATGTAATAATACAAAATATTAATAATACTAAGCAAGTGCTAAATTTTCAATCAATAATTTTCAACTCAAAAAGCAATTTAAACTCCACAGAATATTACTGATATTGCATAAAATCTATGTAAACTGTATGATTAGAAGTTGATCAAGTTTCTTGTTTAAATGTTCATAAAAACAATTTATTAATAAATCCATTAGTATCCAACTTGATAAAATAGGCCCAGTGAGATGCAGAACTTTGGTTTAATATGATCCCTCACCTGCAATCACTTTATCCTGTTCAGGGTTGCAGGTGATGGATCATAATAAAAAAAAGTGTGTTCAGGTACTGTGGGGTAAAAGTAATGAAATAAAATACTAATTACCTACGTTGCTTTGTAGGTTATTAATATTTTATAATCACGGTGAAATTTTAGTGGGAAAATGTAGTGCGAAGTAGAATCGGGATAATATGCTCAAACCTTTTTGTTCTAGCAAGGACTCGGGCTGATGCGTTCTGGACTAACTGCAGTTTTGTTAATGCGCCTGAAGGACAGGTGCATTTTTTTCGGGTTAATTTTGACCAGAGGGGAGTAAAATGCAATTCCCTGACCGGGAATCGAACCCGGGCCGCGGCGGTGAGAGCGCCGAATCCTAGCCACTAGACCACCAGGGACTCCCTGCAGCATGGCGGCGGACCTCTCGACCGGCCATGCTGACCACTGTCCATCACCAGACGCTCCTACAATGGGCACGTGAGCGTCAGAACTGGACCATGGAGCGATGGAAGAAGGTGGCTTGGTCTGATGAATCACGTTTTCTTTTACATCATGTGGACGGCCAGGTGCGTGTGTGTCGCTCAGTTGGGGAAGAGATGGCTCCAGGACGCACTGTGTGGCGGAGGCAGTGTGATGCTCTGGACAGTGTTCTCCTGCGAAACCTTGGGATCCGGCACTCACGTGGATGTTACTTTGACACGTACCACCCCGTATGTAGGCGCTCTCCAGTTGCTTAACCGAGGTAAATGTTCTGAAGAGGGCGTCCACGTGCAGAAACCTGAGAGTATGAATGAGACTGTAAAGAAGGAAGTTACATCGACAAGCACGTTTATAGGCTCCAGTAAAAAAATAAATAAATAAATAAAAATAAAAAAGTGTAGCGTTTCCTTAAATCAATTTGCCACGTGGTTCGTAAAGAGCAAATAAGAAGAAAGAATTGTTAGAGGTCTCGTTTGCTCGCTCACCTTCCAAAGAGGTGCTTTTAAATAGCTTCGATAGTGCAGTACCTCGCGGCTCTCCAGTGGTCGGCCGAAGTACCGCCGAGGCCCAGCGGTGGCTGAGCGCCGTGTTGTCCACTCATAAAGTTCTCCCTTATAATACAGGGCGACTATCTTTCCCCCATTTGTACACGAATTCTGTTTTGAATGAATACACACGTTGACATTTAACTCAGATTCTACACAATTTTACATCGTTTTTTCTCATTATACAAGAGCGGCATTTGGCTTCATTCAAAGGTATATATACATTTCGAGAAAGAAATTCGAACAAAGTTTCTTAGTTCAATTTGAAATCAAGCGAAATAACCGCAAAGACTGTTTTTCATAACTTTGTTTGACCCGTTTTTACCGAGTGTGCCAACAACAATTTTAGATCTGATTGTAAAAACGACAATAGTGACAATAGCGATAAGCTGTGGTGTGATTATTCAGGCTTATAAAACAGTCAGCCCTTTAAAACCTTGTTATCACAGTTACAGTACCTCAAGATCCAGAGCTACCTGAGAATACATCTACAGGCAGTTACCCTGATACGCCACAAGATGTCAGTAAAATACCACCAGATACTTTGCTCTTAGTGAGGAATCCTCCTCCCCCTCTTATTCCTGTGATGGCCACCGGTACTGGTTTGTGTCCAGCCTTTTCCCCCCACTGGATAAAATCATGGAGTCGAAAAGCAGCAAGGCCACGAACGAAAAACAAGTTTGGGACGCCATACGGTAAGAAAAATGTATATATATGTGTTCATTTGTTTGAAAAACAGTCGGTTAGACTTGCTGCAGTTTCATTCTGATTGGACAGTACGCTTTTTGTAATATTTTTTTCTTATAATAAGGGCAGACAAAGCTACAAGGTTTTGCCACATGAATAAACCAGAGTAAGTAATAGAACCTCGCGGTCTGGAATGTCGAAAAATTCATTTACTGCTTTAACAGAAACTGGAGTATATGCAGAGTTTTACCGTAACCACCGTTAGAATTTTTTGTTGTTTGCTTTTACATTTCTTAAAATGACACAAACAGATAAAATATATATTTATTTGCTTCTACCGTTTGAAACCGATCTTTTCACCAGCCTGAAAACTGAAGATAAAACACTGTTTCTAACAGAGAGTTTTCTTGAGTTTTCCTTGCCGGTCTCCTTTGCCAGCTGAGTGATCAAAGCCGTAGTTCTGCGTCCCTTCGATAGCTCAGTTGGTAGAGCGGAGGACTGTAGGTGCTTATGCTGGTCATCCTTAGGTCGCTGGTTCGACTCCGGCTCGAAGGACGGCTTTTACTACGTGACCTGAACGAGTTGCCGTTCTTTTCCGGTTAATTTTGACCAGAGGGGAGTAAAATACAATTCCCTGACCGGGAATCGAACCCGGGCCGCGGCGGTGAGAGCGCCGAATCCTAGCCACTAGACCATCAGGGACTCTCCGCAGCATGGCGGCGGCGGACCTCTCGACCGGCCATGCTGACCACTGTCCATCACCAGACGCTCCTACAATGGGCACGTGAGCGTCAGAACTGGACCATGGAGCGATGGAAGAAGGTGGCTTGGTCTGATGAATCACGTTTTCTTTTACATCATGTGGACGGCCAGGTGCGTGTGTGTCGCTCAGCTGGGGAAGAGATGGCTCCAGGACGCACTGTGTGGCGGAGGCAGTGTGATGCTCTGGACAGTGTTCTCCTGGGAAACCTTGGGATCCGGCACTCACGTGGATGTTACTTTGACACGTACCACCCCGTATGTAGGCGCTCTCCAGTTGCTTAACCGAGGTAAATGTTCTGAAGAGGGCGTCCACGTGCAGAAACCCGAGAGTATGAATGAGACTGTAAAGAAGGAAGTTACATCGACAAGCACGTTTATAGGCTCCAGTAAAAAATAAAAATAAAAAAAAAATGTAAAAAAGTGTAGCGTTTCCTTAAATCAATTTGCCACGTGGTTCGTAAAGAGCAAATAAGAAGAAAGAATTGTTAGAGGTCTCGTTTGCTCGCTCACCTTCCAAAGAGGTGCTTTTAAATAGCTTCGATAGTGCAGTACCTCGCGGCTCTCCAGTGGTCGGCCGAAGTACCGCCGAGGCCCAGCGGTGGCTGAGCGCCGTGTTGTCCACTCATAAAGTTCTCCCTTATAATACAGGGCGACTATCTTTCCCCCATTTGTACACGAATTCTGTTTTGAATGAATACACACGTTGACATTTAACTCAGATTCTACACAATTTTACATCGTTTTTTCTCATTATACAAGAGCGGCATTTGGCTTCATTCAAAGGTATACAGCCGTGGCCAAAAGTTTTGAGAATGGCACAAATATTAATTTTCACAAAGTCTACTGCTTCAGTGTTTTTAGATCTTTTTGTCAGATGTTACTAACTGTTACTGAAGTATAATCACAAGCATTTCATAAGTGTCAATGGCTTTTATTGACAATTACATGAAGTTTATGCAAAGAGTCAATATCTGCAGTGTTGACCCTTCTTTTTCAAGACCTCTGCAATTTGCCCTGGCATGCTGTCAATCAACTTCTGGGCCACATCCTGACTGATGGCAGCCCATTCTTGCATAATCAATGCTTGGAGTTTGTCAGAGTTTGTGGGTTTTTGTTTGTCCACCCGCCTCTTGAGGATTGACCACAAATTCTCAATGGGATTAAGGTCTGGGGAGTTTCCTGGCCATGGACCCAAAATGTCGATGTTTTGTTCCCCGAGCCACTTCGTTATCACTTTTGCCTTGTGACAAGGTGCCCCATCATGCTGGAAAAGGCATTGTTAG
Organism: Cranoglanis bouderius; assembly: GCA_023630585.1. NCBI lineage: Eukaryota > Metazoa > Chordata > Actinopteri > Siluriformes > Cranoglanididae > Cranoglanis > Cranoglanis bouderius. The sequence goes on from CM042537.1 coordinate 4,341,163, forward strand.
TCACCAAACTGTTCTTGGATGGTTGGGAGAAGTTGCTCTCTGAGGATGTTTTTGTACCATTCTTTATTCATGGCTGTGTTCTTAGGCAAAATTGTGAGTGAGCCCACTCCCTTGGCTGAGAAGCAACCCCACACATGAGTGGTCTCAGGATGCTTTACTGTTGGCATGACACAGGACTGATGGTAGCGCTCACCTTTTCTTCTCCAGACAAGCTTTTTTCCAAATGCCCCAAACAATCGGACAGGGGATTCATCAGAGAAAATGACATTACCCCAGTCCTCAGCAGTCCAATCCCTGTACTTTTTGCAGAATAGCAGTCTGTCCCTGATGTTTTTCCTGGAGAGAAGTGGCTTCTTTGCTACCCTTCTTCACACCAGGCCATCCTCCAAAAGTCTTCGCCTTACTGTGCGTGCAGATGCACTCACACCTGCCTGCTGCCATTCCTGAGCGAGCTCTGTACTGGTGGTGCCCCGATCCCGCACCTGAATCATCTTTAGGAGACGGTCCTGGCGCTTGCTGGACTTTCTTGGGCGCCCTGAAGCCTTCTTCACAACAGTTGAACCTCTCTCCTTGAAGGTCTTGATGATCCGATAAATGGTTGATTTAGGTGCAATCTTACTAGCAGCAATATCCTTGCCTGTGAATCCCTTTTTGTGCAAATCAATGATGGCTGCACGTGTTTCCTTGCAGGTAACCATAGTTAACAGAGGAAGAACAATAATTTCAAGCACCACCCTCCTTTTAAAGCTTCCAGTCTGTTATTCTAACTCAATCAGCATGACAGAATTATCTCCAGCCTTGTCCTCGTTAACACTCTCACCTGTGTTAACGAGAGAATCACTGACATGATGTCAGCTGGTCCTTTTGTGGAAGGGCTGAAATGCAGTGGACATGTTTTTTTGGGATTAAGTTCATTTTCATGGCAAAGAGGGACTTTGAAATTAATTGCAATTCATCTGATCACTCTTCATAACATTCTAGAGTATATGCAAATTGCCATCATAAAAACTGAAGCAGTAGACTTTGTGAAAATTAATATTTGTGTCATTCTCAAAACTTTTGGCCATGGCTGTATATACATTTCGAGAAAGAAATTCGAACAAAGTTTCTTAGTTCAATTTGAAATCAAGCGAAATAACCACAAAGACTGTTTTTCATAACTTTGTTTGACCCGTTTTTACCGAGTGTGCCAACAACAATTTTAGATCTGATTGTAAAAACGACAATAGTGACAATAGCGATATGCTGTGGTGTGATTATTCAGGCTTATAAAACAGTCAGCCCTTTAAAACCTTGTTATCACAGTTACAGTATCTCAAGATCCAGAGCTACCTGAGAATACATCTACAGGCAGTTACCCTGATACGCCACAAGATGTCAGTAAAATACCACCAGATACTGTGCTCTTAGTGAGGAATCCTCCTCCCCCTCTTATTCCTGTGATGGCCACCGGTACTGGTTTGTGTCCAGCCTTTTCCCCCCACTGGATAAAATCATGGAGTCGAAAAGCAGCAAGGCCACGAACGAAAAACAAGTTTGGGACGCCATACGGTAAGAAAAATGTATATATTTGTGTTCATTTGTTTGAAAAACAGTCGGTTAGACTTGCTGCAGTTTCATTCTGATTGGACAGTACGCTTTTTGTAATATTTTTTTCTTATAATAAGGGCAGACAAAGCTACAAGGTTTTGCCACATGAATAAACCAGAGTAAGTAATAGAACCTCGCGGTCTGGAATGTCGAAAAATTCATTTACTGCTTTAACAGAAACTGGAGTATATACAGAGTTTTACCGTAACCACCGTTAGAATTTTTTGTTGTTTGCTTTTACATTTCTTAAAATGACACAAACAGATAAAATATATATTTATTTGCTTCTACCGTTTGAAACCGATCTTTTCACCAGCCTGAAAACTGAAGATAAAACACTGTTTTTAACAGAGAGTTTTCTTGAGTTTTCCTTGCCGGTCTCCTTTGCCAGCTGAGTGATCAAAGCCGTAGTTCTGCGTCCCTTCGATAGCTCAGTTGGTAGAGCGGAGGACTGTAGGTGCTTATGCTGGTCATCCTTAGGTCGCTGGTTCGACTCCGGCTCGAAGGACGGCTTTTACTACGTGACCTGAACGAGTTGCCGTTCTTTTCCGGTTAATTTTGACCAGAGGGGAGTAAAATGCAATTCCCTGACCGGGAATCGAACCCGGGCCGCGGCGGTGAGAGCGCCGAATCCTAGCCACTAGACCACCAGGGACTCCCCGCAGCACGGCGGCGGACCTCTCGACCGGCCATGCTGACCACTGTCCATCACCAGACGCTCCTACAATGGGCACGTGAGCGTCAGAACTGGACCATGGAGCGATGGAAGAAGGTGGCTTGGTCTGATGAATCACGTTTTCTTTTACATCATGTGGACGGCCAGGTGCGTGTGTGTCGCTCAGCTGGGGAAGAGATGGCTCCAGGACGCACTGTGTGGCGGAGGCAGTGTGATGCTCTGGACAGTGTTCTCCTGGGAAACCTTGGGATCCGGCATTCACGTGGATGTTACTTTGACACGTACCACCCCGTATGTAGGCGCTCTCCAGTTGCTTAACCGAGGTAAATGTTCTGAAGAGGGCGTCCACGTGCAGAAACCCGAGAGTATGAATGAGACTGTAAAGAAGGAAGTTACATCGACAAGCACGTTTATAGGCTCCAGTGAAAAAATAAATAAATAAATAAATTTTAAAAAAGTGTGGCGTTTCCTTAAATCAATTTGCCACGTGGTTCGTAAAGAGCAAATAAGAAGAAAGAATTGTTAGAGGTCTCGTTTGCTCGCTCACCTTCCAAAGAGGTGCTTTTAAATAGCTTCGATAGCGCAGTACCTCGCGGCTCTCCAGTGGTCGGCCGAAGTACCGCCGAGGCCCAGCGGTGGCTGAGCGCCGTGTTGTCCACTCATAAAGTTCTCCCTTATAATACAGGGCGACTATCTTTCCCCCATTTGTACACGAATTCTGTTTTGAATGAATACACACGTTGACATTTAACTCAGATTCTACACAATTTTACATCGTTTTTTCTCAAATATCAGTACTGAGGGGTCCATGGAATTAATTTTACAGCTAAATAAATCCTCACCTAAAAAAAAAGTTTGACAACCCTGTGTTATAATCTTTTTAATAAAGCATAGACACAATAAAGCATAGGCCTCATTTAGCCATTAAGCCAAACCAAACAAATATTTTCCTCCAGATTTACAAAAGTTTTGTAAACACTGATTTGCTTTGTACTCATGTGCTTATGATCACCCATAAAGTGCAAAGACTGACATTTGCATGTAGTGACGCCCACAAAACTCCATAAAAGGTCAGCTGCACAGAGCACAAAATGAACGATCAGGGTAAAGCCTGAAAATCAGAAGTAGAAGTTATTTTAACTCACTTCGATGTTAATAAAATATGTAATAATACAAAATATTAATAATACTAAGCAAGTGCTAAATTTTCAATCAATAATTTTCAACTCAAAAAGCAATTTAAACTCCACAGAATATTACTGATATTGCATAAAATCTATGTAAACTGTATGATTAGAAGTTGATCAAGTTTCTTGTTTAAATGTTCATAAAAACAATTTATTAATAAATCCATTAGTATCCAACTTGATAAAATAGGCCCAGTGAGATGCAGAACTTTGGTTTAATATGATCCCTCACCTGCAATCACTTTATCCTGTTCAGGGTTGCAGGTGATGGATCATAATAAAAAAAAGTGTGTTCAGGTACTGTGGGGTAAAAGTAATGAAATAAAATACTAATTACCTACGTTGCTTTGTAGGTTATTAATATTTTATAATCACGGTGAAATTTTAGTGGGAAAATGTAGTGCGAAGTAGAATCGGGATAATATGCTCAAACCTTTTTGTTCTAGCAAGGACTCGGGCTGATGCGTTCTGGACTAACTGCAGTTTTGTTAATGCGCCTGAAGGACAGGTGCATTTTTTTCGGGTTAATTTTGACCAGAGGGGAGTAAAATGCAATTCCCTGACCGGGAATCGAACCCGGGCCGCGGCGGTGAGAGCGCCGAATCCTAGCCACTAGACCACCAGGGACTCCCTGCAGCATGGCGGCGGACCTCTCGACCGGCCATGCTGACCACTGTCCATCACCAGACGCTCCTACAATGGGCACGTGAGCGTCAGAACTGGACCATGGAGCGATGGAAGAAGGTGGCTTGGTCTGATGAATCACGTTTTCTTTTACATCATGTGGACGGCCAGGTGCGTGTGTGTCGCTCAGTTGGGGAAGAGATGGCTCCAGGACGCACTGTGTGGCGGAGGCAGTGTGATGCTCTGGACAGTGTTCTCCTGCGAAACCTTGGGATCCGGCACTCACGTGGATGTTACTTTGACACGTACCACCCCGTATGTAGGCGCTCTCCAGTTGCTTAACCGAGGTAAATGTTCTGAAGAGGGCGTCCACGTGCAGAAACCTGAGAGTATGAATGAGACTGTAAAGAAGGAAGTTACATCGACAAGCACGTTTATAGGCTCCAGTAAAAAAATAAATAAATAAATAAAAATAAAAAAGTGTAGCGTTTCCTTAAATCAATTTGCCACGTGGTTCGTAAAGAGCAAATAAGAAGAAAGAATTGTTAGAGGTCTCGTTTGCTCGCTCACCTTCCAAAGAGGTGCTTTTAAATAGCTTCGATAGTGCAGTACCTCGCGGCTCTCCAGTGGTCGGCCGAAGTACCGCCGAGGCCCAGCGGTGGCTGAGCGCCGTGTTGTCCACTCATAAAGTTCTCCCTTATAATACAGGGCGACTATCTTTCCCCCATTTGTACACGAATTCTGTTTTGAATGAATACACACGTTGACATTTAACTCAGATTCTACACAATTTTACATCGTTTTTTCTCATTATACAAGAGCGGCATTTGGCTTCATTCAAAGGTATATATACATTTCGAGAAAGAAATTCGAACAAAGTTTCTTAGTTCAATTTGAAATCAAGCGAAATAACCGCAAAGACTGTTTTTCATAACTTTGTTTGACCCGTTTTTACCGAGTGTGCCAACAACAATTTTAGATCTGATTGTAAAAACGACAATAGTGACAATAGCGATAAGCTGTGGTGTGATTATTCAGGCTTATAAAACAGTCAGCCCTTTAAAACCTTGTTATCACAGTTACAGTACCTCAAGATCCAGAGCTACCTGAGAATACATCTACAGGCAGTTACCCTGATACGCCACAAGATGTCAGTAAAATACCACCAGATACTTTGCTCTTAGTGAGGAATCCTCCTCCCCCTCTTATTCCTGTGATGGCCACCGGTACTGGTTTGTGTCCAGCCTTTTCCCCCCACTGGATAAAATCATGGAGTCGAAAAGCAGCAAGGCCACGAACGAAAAACAAGTTTGGGACGCCATACGGTAAGAAAAATGTATATATATGTGTTCATTTGTTTGAAAAACAGTCGGTTAGACTTGCTGCAGTTTCATTCTGATTGGACAGTACGCTTTTTGTAATATTTTTTTCTTATAATAAGGGCAGACAAAGCTACAAGGTTTTGCCACATGAATAAACCAGAGTAAGTAATAGAACCTCGCGGTCTGGAATGTCGAAAAATTCATTTACTGCTTTAACAGAAACTGGAGTATATGCAGAGTTTTACCGTAACCACCGTTAGAATTTTTTGTTGTTTGCTTTTACATTTCTTAAAATGACACAAACAGATAAAATATATATTTATTTGCTTCTACCGTTTGAAACCGATCTTTTCACCAGCCTGAAAACTGAAGATAAAACACTGTTTCTAACAGAGAGTTTTCTTGAGTTTTCCTTGCCGGTCTCCTTTGCCAGCTGAGTGATCAAAGCCGTAGTTCTGCGTCCCTTCGATAGCTCAGTTGGTAGAGCGGAGGACTGTAGGTGCTTATGCTGGTCATCCTTAGGTCGCTGGTTCGACTCCGGCTCGAAGGACGGCTTTTACTACGTGACCTGAACGAGTTGCCGTTCTTTTCCGGTTAATTTTGACCAGAGGGGAGTAAAATACAATTCCCTGACCGGGAATCGAACCCGGGCCGCGGCGGTGAGAGCGCCGAATCCTAGCCACTAGACCATCAGGGACTCTCCGCAGCACGGCGGCGGACCTCTCGACCGGCCATGCTGACCACTGTCCATCACCAGACGCTCCTACAATGGGCACGTGAGCGTCAGAACTGGACCATGGAGCGATGGAAGAAGGTGGCTTGGTCTGATGAATCACGTTTTCTTTTACATCATGTGGACGGCCAGGTGCGTGTGTGTCGCTCAGCTGGGGAAGAGATGGCTCCAGGACGCACTGTGTGGCGGAGGCAGTGTGATGCTCTGGACAGTGTTCTCCTGGGAAACCTTGGGATCCGGCACTCACGTGGATGTTACTTTGACACGTACCACCCCGTATGTAGGCGCTCTCCAGTTGCTTAACCGAGGTAAATGTTCTGAAGAGGGCGTCCACGTGCAGAAACCCGAGAGTATGAATGAGACTGTAAAGAAGGAAGTTACATCGACAAGCACGTTTATAGGCTCCAGTGAAAAAATAAATAAATAAATAAATTTTAAAAAAGTGTGGCGTTTCCTTAAATCAATTTGCCACGTGGTTCGTAAAGAGCAAATAAGAAGAAAGAATTGTTAGAGGTCTCGTTCGCTCGCTCACCTTCCAAAGAGGTGCTTTTAAATAGCTTCGATAGCGCAGTACCTCGCGGCTCTCCAGTGGTCGGCCGAAGTACCGCCGAGGCCCAGCGGTGGCTGAGCGCCGTGTTGTCCACTCATAAAGTTCTCCCTTATAATACAGGGCGACTATCTTTCCCCCATTTGTACACGAATTCTGTTTTGAATGAATACACACGTTGACATTTAACTCAGATTCTACACAATTTTACATCGTTTTTTCTCAAATATCAGTACTGAGGGGTCCATGGAATTAATTTTACAGCTAAATAAATCCTCACCTAAAAAAAAAGTTTGACAACCCTGTGTTATAATCGTTTTAATAAAGCATAGACACAATAAAGCATAGGCCTCATTTAGCCATTAAGCCAAACCAAACAAATATTTTCCTCCAGATTTACAAAAGTTTTGTAAACACTGATTTGCTTTGTACTCATGTGCTTATGATCACCCATAAAGTGCAAAGACTGACATTTGCATGTAGTGACGCCCACAAAACTCCATAAAAGGTCAGCTGCACAGAGCACAAAATGAACGATCAGGGTAAAGCCTGAAAATCAGAAGTAGAAGTTATTTTAACTCACTTCGATGTTAATAAAATATGTAATAATACAAAATATTAATAATACTAAGCAAGTGCTAAATTTTCAATCAATAATTTTCAACTCAAAAAGCAATTTAAACTCCACAGAATATTACTGATATTGCATAAAATCTATGTAAACTGTATGATTAGAAGTTGATCAAGTTTCTTGTTTAAATGTTCATAAAAACAATTTATTAATAAATCCATTAGTATCCAACTTGATAAAATAGGCCCAGTGAGATGCAGAACTTTGGTTTAATATGATCCCTCACCTGCAATCACTTTATCCTGTTCAGGGTTGCAGGTGATGGATCATAATAAAAAAAAGTGTGTTCAGGTACTGTGGGGTAAAAGTAATGAAATAAAATACTAATTACCTACGTTGCTTTGTAGGTTATTAATATTTTATAATCACGGTGAAATTTTAGTGGGAAAATGTAGTGCGAAGTAGAATCGGGATAATATGCTCAAACCTTTTTGTTCTAGCAAGGACTCGGGCTGATGCGTTCTGGACTAACTGCAGTTTTGTTAATGCGCCTGAAGGACAGGTGCATTTTTTTCGGGTTAATTTTGACCAGAGGGGAGTAAAATGCAATTCCCTGACCGGGAATCGAACCCGGGCCGCGGCGGTGAGAGCGCCGAATCCTAGCCACTAGACCACCAGGGACTCCCTGCAGCATGGCGGCGGACCTCTCGACCGGCCATGCTGACCACTGTCCATCACCAGACGCTCCTACAATGGGCACGTGAGCGTCAGAACTGGACCATGGAGCGATGGAAGAAGGTGGCTTGGTCTGATGAATCACGTTTTCTTTTACATCATGTGGACGGCCAGGTGCGTGTGTGTCGCTCAGTTGGGGAAGAGATGGCTCCAGGACGCACTGTGTGGCGGAGGCAGTGTGATGCTCTGGACAGTGTTCTCCTGCGAAACCTTGGGATCCGGCACTCACGTGGATGTTACTTTGACACGTACCACCCCGTATGTAGGCGCTCTCCAGTTGCTTAACCGAGGTAAATGTTCTGAAGAGGGCGTCCACGTGCAGAAACCTGAGAGTATGAATGAGACTGTAAAGAAGGAAGTTACATCGACAAGCACGTTTATAGGCTCCAGTAAAAAAATAAATAAATAAATAAAAATAAAAAAGTGTAGCGTTTCCTTAAATCAATTTGCCACGTGGTTCGTAAAGAGCAAATAAGAAGAAAGAATTGTTAGAGGTCTCGTTTGCTCGCTCACCTTCCAAAGAGGTGCTTTTAAATAGCTTCGATAGTGCAGTACCTCGCGGCTCTCCAGTGGTCGGCCGAAGTACCGCCGAGGCCCAGCGGTGGCTGAGCGCCGTGTTGTCCACTCATAAAGTTCTCCCTTATAATACAGGGCGACTATCTTTCCCCCATTTGTACACGAATTCTGTTTTGAATGAATACACACGTTGACATTTAACTCAGATTCTACACAATTTTACATCGTTTTTTCTCATTATACAAGAGCGGCATTTGGCTTCATTCAAAGGTATATATACATTTCGAGAAAGAAATTCGAACAAAGTTTCTTAGTTCAATTTGAAATCAAGCGAAATAACCGCAAAGACTGTTTTTCATAACTTTGTTTGACCCGTTTTTACCGAGTGTGCCAACAACAATTTTAGATCTGATTGTAAAAACGACAATAGTGACAATAGCGATAAGCTGTGGTGTGATTATTCAGGCTTATAAAACAGTCAGCCCTTTAAAACCTTGTTATCACAGTTACAGTACCTCAAGATCCAGAGCTACCTGAGAATACATCTACAGGCAGTTACCCTGATACGCCACAAGATGTCAGTAAAATACCACCAGATACTTTGCTCTTAGTGAGGAATCCTCCTCCCCCTCTTATTCCTGTGATGGCCACCGGTACTGGTTTGTGTCCAGCCTTTTCCCCCCACTGGATAAAATCATGGAGTCGAAAAGCAGCAAGGCCACGAACGAAAAACAAGTTTGGGACGCCATACGGTAAGAAAAATGTATATATATGTGTTCATTTGTTTGAAAAACAGTCGGTTAGACTTGCTGCAGTTTCATTCTGATTGGACAGTACGCTTTTTGTAATATTTTTTTCTTATAATAAGGGCAGACAAAGCTACAAGGTTTTGCCACATGAATAAACCAGAGTAAGTAATAGAACCTCGCGGTCTGGAATGTCGAAAAATTCATTTACTGCTTTAACAGAAACTGGAGTATATGCAGAGTTTTACCGTAACCACCGTTAGAATTTTTTGTTGTTTGCTTTTACATTTCTTAAAATGACACAAACAGATAAAATATATATTTATTTGCTTCTACCGTTTGAAACCGATCTTTTCACCAGCCTGAAAACTGAAGATAAAACACTGTTTCTAACAGAGAGTTTTCTTGAGTTTTCCTTGCCGGTCTCCTTTGCCAGCTGAGTGATCAAAGCCGTAGTTCTGCGTCCCTTCGATAGCTCAGTTGGTAGAGCGGAGGACTGTAGGTGCTTATGCTGGTCATCCTTAGGTCGCTGGTTCGACTCCGGCTCGAAGGACGGCTTTTACTACGTGACCTGAACGAGTTGCCGTTCTTTTCCGGTTAATTTTGACCAGAGGGGAGTAAAATACAATTCCCTGACCGGGAATCGAACCCGGGCCGCGGCGGTGAGAGCGCCGAATCCTAGCCACTAGACCATCAGGGACTCTCCGCAGCATGGCGGCGGCGGACCTCTCGACCGGCCATGCTGACCACTGTCCATCACCAGACGCTCCTACAATGGGCACGTGAGCGTCAGAACTGGACCATGGAGCGATGGAAGAAGGTGGCTTGGTCTGATGAATCACGTTTTCTTTTACATCATGTGGACGGCCAGGTGCGTGTGTGTCGCTCAGCTGGGGAAGAGATGGCTCCAGGACGCACTGTGTGGCGGAGGCAGTGTGATGCTCTGGACAGTGTTCTCCTGGGAAACCTTGGGATCCGGCACTCACGTGGATGTTACTTTGACACGTACCACCCCGTATGTAGGCGCTCTCCAGTTGCTTAACCGAGGTAAATGTTCTGAAGAGGGCGTCCACGTGCAGAAACCCGAGAGTATGAATGAGACTGTAAAGAAGGAAGTTACATCGACAAGCACGTTTATAGGCTCCAGTAAAAAATAAAAATAAAAAAAAAATGTAAAAAAGTGTAGCGTTTCCTTAAATCAATTTGCCACGTGGTTCGTAAAGAGCAAATAAGAAGAAAGAATTGTTAGAGGTCTCGTTTGCTCGCTCACCTTCCAAAGAGGTGCTTTTAAATAGCTTCGATAGTGCAGTACCTCGCGGCTCTCCAGTGGTCGGCCGAAGTACCGCCGAGGCCCAGCGGTGGCTGAGCGCCGTGTTGTCCACTCATAAAGTTCTCCCTTATAATACAGGGCGACTATCTTTCCCCCATTTGTACACGAATTCTGTTTTGAATGAATACACACGTTGACATTTAACTCAGATTCTACACAATTTTACATCGTTTTTTCTCATTATACAAGAGCGGCATTTGGCTTCATTCAAAGGTATACAGTATATACATTTCGAGAAAGAAATTCGAACAAAGTTTCTTAGTTCAATTTGAAATCAAGCGAAATAACCACAAAGACTGTTTTTCATAACTTTGTTTGACCCGTTTTTACCGAGTGTGCCAACAACAATTTTAGATCTGATTGTAAAAACGACAATAGTGACAATAGCGATATGCTGTGGTGTGATTATTCAGGCTTATAAAACAGTCAGCCCTTTAAAACCTTGTTATCACAGTTACAGTATCTCAAGATCCAGAGCTACCTGAGAATACATCTACAGGCAGTTACCCTGATACGCCACAAGATGTCAGTAAAATACCACCAGATACTTTGCTCTTAGTGAGGAATCCTCCTCCCCCTCTTATTCCTGTGATGGCCACCGGTACTGGTTTGTGTCCAGCCTTTTCCCCCCACTGGATAAAATCATGGAGTCGAAAAGCAGCAAGGCCACGAACGAAAAACAAGTTTGGGACGCCATACGGTAAGAAAAATGTATATATTTGTGTTCATTTGTTTGAAAAACAGTCGGTTAGACTTGCTGCAGTTTCATTCTGATTGGACAGTACGCTTTTTGTAATATTTTTTTCTTATAATAAGGGCAGACAAAGCTACAAGGTTTTGCCACATGAATAAACCAGAGTAAGTAATAGAACCTCGCGGTCTGGAATGTCGAAAAATTCATTTACTGCTTTAACAGAAACTGGAGTATATACAGAGTTTTACCGTAACCACCGTTAGAATTTTTTGTTGTTTGCTTTTACATTTCTTAAAATGACACAAACAGATAAAATATATATTTATTTGCTTCTACCGTTTGAAACCGATCTTTTCACCAGCCTGAAAACTGAAGATAAAACACTGTTTTTAACAGAGAGTTTTCTTGAGTTTTCCTTGCCGGTCTCCTTTGCCAGCTGAGTGATCAAAGCCGTAGTTCTGCGTCCCTTCGATAGCTCAGTTGGTAGAGCGGAGGACTGTAGGTGCTTATGCTGGTCATCCTTAGGTCGCTGGTTCGACTCCGGCTCGAAGGACGGCTTTTACTACGTGACCTGAACGAGTTGCCGTTCTTTTCCGGTTAATTTTGACCAGAGGGGAGTAAAATGCAATTCCCTGACCGGGAATCGAACCCGGGCCGCGGCGGTGAGAGCGCCGAATCCTAGCCACTAGACCACCAGGGACTCCCCGCAGCACGGCGGCGGACCTCTCGACCGGCCATGCTGACCACTGTCCATCACCAGACGCTCCTACAATGGGCACGTGAGCGTCAGAACTGGACCATGGAGCGATGGAAGAAGGTGGCTTGGTCTGATGAATCACGTTTTCTTTTACATCATGTGGACGGCCAGGTGCGTGTGTGTCGCTCAGCTGGGGAAGAGATGGCTCCAGGACGCACTGTGTGGCGGAGGCAGTGTGATGCTCTGGACAGTGTTCTCCTGGGAAACCTTGGGATCCGGCATTCACGTGGATGTTACTTTGACACGTACCACCCCGTATGTAGGCGCTCTCCAGTTGCTTAACCGAGGTAAATGTTCTGAAGAGGGCGTCCACGTGCAGAAACCCGAGAGTATGAATGAGACTGTAAAGAAGGAAGTTACATCGACAAGCACGTTTATAGGCTCCAGTGAAAAAATAAATAAATAAATAAATTTTAAAAAAGTGTGGCGTTTCCTTAAATCAATTTGCCACGTGGTTCGTAAAGAGCAAATAAGAAGAAAGAATTGTTAGAGGTCTCGTTTGCTCGCTCACCTTCCAAAGAGGTGCTTTTAAATAGCTTCGATAGCGCAGTACCTCGCGGCTCTCCAGTGGTCGGCCGAAGTACCGCCGAGGCCCAGCGGTGGCTGAGCGCCGTGTTGTCCACTCATAAAGTTCTCCCTTATAATACAGGGCGACTATCTTTCCCCCATTTGTACACGAATTCTGTTTTGAATGAATACACACGTTGACATTTAACTCAGATTCTACACAATTTTACATCGTTTTTTCTCAAATATCAGTACTGAGGGGTCCATGGAATTAATTTTACAGCTAAATAAATCCTCACCTAAAAAAAAAGTTTGACAACCCTGTGTTATAATCTTTTTAATAAAGCATAGACACAATAAAGCATAGGCCTCATTTAGCCATTAAGCCAAACCAAACAAATATTTTCCTCCAGATTTACAAAAGTTTTGTAAACACTGATTTGCTTTGTACTCATGTGCTTATGATCACCCATAAAGTGCAAAGACTGACATTTGCATGTAGTGACGCCCACAAAACTCCATAAAAGGTCAGCTGCACAGAGCACAAAATGAACGATCAGGGTAAAGCCTGAAAATCAGAAGTAGAAGTTATTTTAACTCACTTCGATGTTAATAAAATATGTAATAATACAAAATATTAATAATACTAAGCAAGTGCTAAATTTTCAATCAATAATTTTCAACTCAAAAAGCAATTTAAACTCCACAGAATATTACTGATATTGCATAAAATCTATGTAAACTGTATGATTAGAAGTTGATCAAGTTTCTTGTTTAAATGTTCATAAAAACAATTTATTAATAAATCCATTAGTATCCAACTTGATAAAATAGGCCCAGTGAGATGCAGAACTTTGGTTTAATATGATCCCTCACCTGCAATCACTTTATCCTGTTCAGGGTTGCAGGTGATGGATCATAATAAAAAAAAGTGTGTTCAGGTACTGTGGGGTAAAAGTAATGAAATAAAATACTAATTACCTACGTTGCTTTGTAGGTTATTAATATTTTATAATCACGGTGAAATTTTAGTGGGAAAATGTAGTGCGAAGTAGAATCGGGATAATATGCTCAAACCTTTTTGTTCTAGCAAGGACTCGGGCTGATGCGTTCTGGACTAACTGCAGTTTTGTTAATGCGCCTGAAGGACAGGTGCATTTTTTTCGGGTTAATTTTGACCAGAGGGGAGTAAAATGCAATTCCCTGACCGGGAATCGAACCCGGGCCGCGGCGGTGAGAGCGCCGAATCCTAGCCACTAGACCACCAGGGACTCCCTGCAGCATGGCGGCGGACCTCTCGACCGGCCATGCTGACCACTGTCCATCACCAGACGCTCCTACAATGGGCACGTGAGCGTCAGAACTGGACCATGGAGCGATGGAAGAAGGTGGCTTGGTCTGATGAATCACGTTTTCTTTTACATCATGTGGACGGCCAGGTGCGTGTGTGTCGCTCAGTTGGGGAAGAGATGGCTCCAGGACGCACTGTGTGGCGGAGGCAGTGTGATGCTCTGGACAGTGTTCTCCTGCGAAACCTTGGGATCCGGCACTCACGTGGATGTTACTTTGACACGTACCACCCCGTATGTAGGCGCTCTCCAGTTGCTTAACCGAGGTAAATGTTCTGAAGAGGGCGTCCACGTGCAGAAACCTGAGAGTATGAATGAGACTGTAAAGAAGGAAGTTACATCGACAAGCACGTTTATAGGCTCCAGTAAAAAAATAAATAAATAAATAAAAATAAAAAAGTGTAGCGTTTCCTTAAATCAATTTGCCACGTGGTTCGTAAAGAGCAAATAAGAAGAAAGAATTGTTAGAGGTCTCGTTTGCTCGCTCACCTTCCAAAGAGGTGCTTTTAAATAGCTTCGATAGTGCAGTACCTCGCGGCTCTCCAGTGGTCGGCCGAAGTACCGCCGAGGCCCAGCGGTGGCTGAGCGCCGTGTTGTCCACTCATAAAGTTCTCCCTTATAATACAGGGCGACTATCTTTCCCCCATTTGTACACGAATTCTGTTTTGAATGAATACACACGTTGACATTTAACTCAGATTCTACACAATTTTACATCGTTTTTTCTCATTATACAAGAGCGGCATTTGGCTTCATTCAAAGGTATATATACATTTCGAGAAAGAAATTCGAACAAAGTTTCTTAGTTCAATTTGAAATCAAGCGAAATAACCGCAAAGACTGTTTTTCATAACTTTGTTTGACCCGTTTTTACCGAGTGTGCCAACAACAATTTTAGATCTGATTGCAAAAACGACAATAGTGACAATAGCGATAAGCTGTGGTGTGATTATTCAGGCTTATAAAACAGTCAGCCCTTTAAAACCTTGTTATCACAGTTACAGTACCTCAAGATCCAGAGCTACCTGAGAATACATCTACAGGCAGTTACCCTGATACGCCACAAGATGTCAGTAAAATACCACCAGATACTTTGCTCTTAGTGAGGAATCCTCCTCCCCCTCTTATTCCTGTGATGGCCACCGGTACTGGTTTGTGTCCAGCCTTTTCCCCCCACTGGATAAAATCATGGAGTCGAAAAGCAGCAAGGCCACGAACGAAAAACAAGTTTGGGACGCCATACGGTAAGAAAAATGTATATATATGTGTTCATTTGTTTGAAAAACAGTCGGTTAGACTTGCTGCAGTTTCATTCTGATTGGACAGTACGCTTTTTGTAATATTTTTTTCTTATAATAAGGGCAGACAAAGCTACAAGGTTTTGCCACATGAATAAACCAGAGTAAGTAATAGAACCTCGCGGTCTGGAATGTCGAAAAATTCATTTACTGCTTTAACAGAAACTGGAGTATATGCAGAGTTTTACCGTAACCACTGTTAGAATTTTTTGTTGTTTGCTTTTACATTTCTTAAAATGACACAAACAGATAAAATATATATTTATTTGCTTCTACCGTTTGAAACCGATCTTTTCACCAGCCTGAAAACTGAAGATAAAACACTGTTTCTAACAGAGAGTTTTCTTGAGTTTTCCTTGCCGGTCTCCTTTGCCAGCTGAGTGATCAAAGCCGTAGTTCTGCGTCCCTTCGATAGCTCAGTTGGTAGAGCGGAGGACTGTAGGTGCTTATGCTGGTCATCCTTAGGTCGCTGGTTCGACTCCGGCTCGAAGGACGGCTTTTACTACGTGACCTGAACGAGTTGCCGTTCTTTTCCGGTTAATTTTGACCAGAGGGGAGTAAAATGCAATTCCCTGACCGGGAATCGAACCCGGGCCGCGGCGGTGAGAGCGCCGAATCCTAGCCACTAGACCACCAGGGACTCCCCGCAGCACGGCGGCGGACCTCTCGACCGGCCATGCTGACCACTGTCCATCACCAGACGCTCCTACAATGGGCACGTGAGCGTCAGAACTGGACCATGGAGCGATGGAAGAAGGTGGCTTGGTCTGATGAATCACGTTTTCTTTTACATCATGTGGACGGCCAGGTGCGTGTGTGTCGCTCAGCTGGGGAAGAGATGGCTCCAGGACGCACTGTGTGGCGGAGGCAGTGTGATGCTCTGGACAGTGTTCTCCTGGGAAACCTTGGGATCCGGCATTCACGTGGATGTTACTTTGACACGTACCACCCCGTATGTAGGCGCTCTCCAGTTGCTTAACCGAGGTAAATGTTCTGAAGAGGGCGTCCACGTGCAGAAACCCGAGAGTATGAATGAGACTGTAAAGAAGGAAGTTACATCGACAAGCACGTTTATAGGCTCCAGTGAAAAAATAAATAAATAAATAAATTTTAAAAAAGTGTGGCGTTTCCTTAAATCAATTTGCCACGTGGTTCGTAAAGAGCAAATAAGAAGAAAGAATTGTTAGAGGTCTCGTTTGCTCGCTCACCTTCCAAAGAGGTGCTTTTAAATAGCTTCGATAGCGCAGTACCTCGCGGCTCTCCAGTGGTCGGCCGAAGTACCGCCGAGGCCCAGCGGTGGCTGAGCGCCGTGTTGTCCACTCATAAAGTTCTCCCTTATAATACAGGGCGACTATCTTTCCCCCATTTGTACACGAATTCTGTTTTGAATGAATACACACGTTGACATTTAACTCAGATTCTACACAATTTTACATCGTTTTTTCTCAAATATCAGTACTGAGGGGTCCATGGAATTAATTTTACAGCTAAATAAATCCTCACCTAAAAAAAAAGTTTGACAACCCTGTGTTATAATCTTTTTAATAAAGCATAGACACAATAAAGCATAGGCCTCATTTAGCCATTAAGCCAAACCAAACAAATATTTTCCTCCAGATTTACAAAAGTTTTGTAAACACTGATTTGCTTTGTACTCATGTGCTTATGATCACCCATAAAGTGCAAAGACTGACATTTGCATGTAGTGACGCCCACAAAACTCCATAAAAGGTCAGCTGCACAGAGCACAAAATGAACGATCAGGGTAAAGCCTGAAAATCAGAAGTAGAAGTTATTTTAACTCACTTCGATGTTAATAAAATATGTAATAATACAAAATATTAATAATACTAAGCAAGTGCTAAATTTTCAATCAATAATTTTCAACTCAAAAAGCAATTTAAACTCCACAGAATATTACTGATATTGCATAAAATCTATGTAAACTGTATGATTAGAAGTTGATCAAGTTTCTTGTTTAAATGTTCATAAAAACAATTTATTAATAAATCCATTAGTATCCAACTTGATAAAATAGGCCCAGTGAGATGCAGAACTTTGGTTTAATATGATCCCTCACCTGCAATCACTTTATCCTGTTCAGGGTTGCAGGTGATGGATCATAATAAAAAAAAGTGTGTTCAGGTACTGTGGGGTAAAAGTAATGAAATAAAATACTAATTACCTACGTTGCTTTGTAGGTTATTAATATTTTATAATCACGGTGAAATTTTAGTGGGAAAATGTAGTGCGAAGTAGAATCGGGATAATATGCTCAAACCTTTTTGTTCTAGCAAGGACTCGGGCTGATGCGTTCTGGACTAACTGCAGTTTTGTTAATGCGCCTGAAGGACAGGTGCATTTTTTTCGGGTTAATTTTGACCAGAGGGGAGTAAAATGCAATTCCCTGACCGGGAATCCAACCCGGGCCGCGGCGGTGAGAGCGCCGAATCCTAGCCACTAGACCACCAGGGACTCCCTGCAGCACAGCGGCGGACCTCTCGACCGGCCATGCTGACCACTGTCCATCACCAGACGCTCCTACAATGGGCACGTGAGCGTCAGAACTGGACCATGGAGCGATGGAAGAAGGTGGCTTGGTCTGATGAATCACGTTTTCTTTTACATCATGTGGACGGCCAGGTGCGTGTGTGTCGCTCAGTTGGGGAAGAGATGGCTCCAGGACGCACTGTGTGGCGGAGGCAGTGTGATGCTCTGGACAGTGTTCTCCTGCGAAACCTTGGGATCCGGCACTCACGTGGATGTTACTTTGACACGTACCACCCCGTATGTAGGCGCTCTCCAGTTGCTTAACCGAGGTAAATGTTCTGAAGAGGGCGTCCACGTGCAGAAACCTGAGAGTATGAATGAGACTGTAAAGAAGGAAGTTACATCGACAAGCACGTTTATAGGCTCCAGTAAAAAAATAAATAAATAAATAAAAATAAAAAAGTGTAGCGTTTCCTTAAATCAATTTGCCACGTGGTTCGTAAAGAGCAAATAAGAAGAAAGAATTGTTAGAGGTCTCGTTTGCTCGCTCACCTTCCAAAGAGGTGCTTTTAAATAGCTTCGATAGTGCAGTACCTCGCGGCTCTCCAGTGGTCGGCCGAAGTACCGCCGAGGCCCAGCGGTGGCTGAGCGCCGTGTTGTCCACTCATAAAGTTCTCCCTTATAATACAGGGCGACTATCTTTCCCCCATTTGTACACGAATTCTGTTTTGAATGAATACACACGTTGACATTTAACTCAGATTCTACACAATTTTACATCGTTTTTTCTCATTATACAAGAGCGGCATTTGGCTTCATTCAAAGGTATATATACATTTCGAGAAAGAAATTCGAACAAAGTTTCTTAGTTCAATTTGAAATCAAGCGAAATAACCGCAAAGACTGTTTTTCATAACTTTGTTTGACCCGTTTTTACCGAGTGTGCCAACAACAATTTTAGATCTGATTGTAAAAACGACAATAGTGACAATAGCGATAAGCTGTGGTGTGATTATTCAGGCTTATAAAACAGTCAGCCCTTTAAAACCTTGTTATCACAGTTACAGTACCTCAAGATCCAGAGCTACCTGAGAATACATCTACAGGCAGTTACCCTGATACGCCACAAGATGTCAGTAAAATACCACCAGATACTTTGCTCTTAGTGAGGAATCCTCCTCCCCCTCTTATTCCTGTGATGGCCACCGGTACTGGTTTGTGTCCAGCCTTTTCCCCCCACTGGATAAAATCATGGAGTCGAAAAGCAGCAAGGCCACGAACGAAAAACAAGTTTGGGACGCCATACGGTAAGAAAAATGTATATATATGTGTTCATTTGTTTGAAAAACAGTCGGTTAGACTTGCTGCAGTTTCATTCTGATTGGACAGTACGCTTTTTGTAATATTTTTTTCTTATAATAAGGGCAGACAAAGCTACAAGGTTTTGCCACATGAATAAACCAGAGTAAGTAATAGAACCTCGCGGTCTGGAATGTCGAAAAATTCATTTACTGCTTTAACAGAAACTGGAGTATATGCAGAGTTTTACCGTAACCACTGTTAGAATTTTTTGTTGTTTGCTTTTACATTTCTTAAAATGACACAAACAGATAAAATATATATTTATTTGCTTCTACCGTTTGAAACCGATCTTTTCACCAGCCTGAAAACTGAAGATAAAACACTGTTTCTAACAGAGAGTTTTCTTGAGTTTTCCTTGCCGGTCTCCTTTGCCAGCTGAGTGATCAAAGCCGTAGTTCTGCGTCCCTTCGATAGCTCAGTTGGTAGAGCGGAGGACTGTAGGTGCTTATGCTGGTCATCCTTAGGTCGCTGGTTCGACTCCGGCTCGAAGGATGACTTTTACTACGTGACCTGAACGAGTTGCCGTTCTTTTCCGGTTAATTTTGACCAGAGGGGAGTAAAATGCAATTCCCTGACCGGGAATCGAACCCGGGCCGCGGCGGTGAGAGCGCCGAATCCTAGCCACTAGACCACCAGGGACTCCCCGCAGCACGGCGGCGGCGGACCTCTCGACCGGCCATGCTGACCACTGTCCATCACCAGACGCTCCTACAATGGGCACGTGAGCGTCAGAACTGGACCATGGAGCGATGGAAGAAGGTGGCTTGGTCTGATGAATCACGTTTTCTTTTACATCATGTGGACGGCCAGGTGCGTGTGTGTCGCTCAGCTGGGGAAGAGATGGCTCCAGGACGCACTGTGTGGCGGAGGCAGTGTGATGCTCTGGACAGTGTTCTCCTGGGAAACCTTGGGATCCGGCATTCACGTGGATGTTACTTTGACACGTACCACCCCGTATGTAGGCGCTCTCCAGTTGCTTAACCGAGGTAAATGTTCTGAAGAGGGCGTCCACGTGCAGAAACCCGAGAGTATGAATGAGACTGTAAAGAAGGAAGTTACATCGACAAGCACGTTTATAGGCTCCAGTGAAAAAATAAATAAATAAATAAATTTTAAAAAAGTGTGGCGTTTCCTTAAATCAATTTGCCACGTGGTTCGTAAAGAGCAAATAAGAAGAAAGAATTGTTAGAGGTCTCGTTTGCTCGCTCACCTTCCAAAGAGGTGCTTTTAAATAGCTTCGATAGTGCAGTACCTCGCGGCTCTCCAGTGGTCGGCCGAAGTACCGCCGAGGCCCAGCGGTGGCTGAGCGCCGTGTTGTCCACTCATAAAGTTCTCCCTTATAATACAGGGCGACTATCTTTCCCCCATTTGTACACGAATTCTGTTTTGAATGAATACACACGTTGACATTTAACTCAGATTCTACACAATTTTACATCGTTTTTTCTCAAATATCAGTACTGAGGGGTCCATGGAATTAATTTTACAGCTAAATAAATCCTCACCTAAAAAAAAAGTTTGACAACCCTGTGTTATAATCTTTTTAATAAAGCATAGACACAATAAAGCATAGGCCTCATTTAGCCATTAAGCCAAACCAAACAAATATTTTCCTCCAGATTTACAAAAGTTTTGTAAACACTGATTTGCTTTGTACTCATGTGCTTATGATCACCCATAAAGTGCAAAGACTGACATTTGCATGTAGTGACGCCCACAAAACTCCATAAAAGGTCAGCTGCACAGAGCACAAAATGAACGATCAGGGTAAAGCCTGAAAATCAGAAGTAGAAGTTATTTTAACTCACTTCGATGTTAATAAAATATGTAATAATACAAAATATTAATAATACTAAGCAAGTGCTAAATTTTCAATCAATAATTTTCAACTCAAAAAGCAATTTAAACTCCACAGAATATTACTGATATTGCATAAAATCTATGTAAACTGTATGATTAGAAGTTGATCAAGTTTCTTGTTTAAATGTTCATAAAAACAATTTATTAATAAATCCATTAGTATCCAACTTGATAAAATAGGCCCAGTGAGATGCAGAACTTTGGTTTAATATGATCCCTCACCTGCAATCACTTTATCCTGTTCAGGGTTGCAGGTGATGGATCATAATAAAAAAAAGTGTGTTCAGGTACTGTGGGGTAAAAGTAATGAAATAAAATACTAATTACCTACGTTGCTTTGTAGGTTATTAATATTTTATAATCACGGTGAAATTTTAGTGGGAAAATGTAGTGCGAAGTAGAATCGGGATAATATGCTCAAACCTTTTTGTTCTAGCAAGGACTCGGGCTGATGCGTTCTGGACTAACTGCAGTTTTGTTAATGCGCCTGAAGGACAGGTGCATTTTTTTCGGGTTAATTTTGACCAGAGGGGAGTAAAATGCAATTCCCTGACCGGGAATCGAACCCGGGCCGCGGCGGTGAGAGCGCCGAATCCTAGCCACTAGACCACCAGGGACTCCCTGCAGCATGGCGGCGGACCTCTCGACCGGCCATGCTGACCACTGTCCATCACCAGACGCTCCTACAATGGGCACGTGAGCGTCAGAACTGGACCATGGAGCGATGGAAGAAGGTGGCTTGGTCTGATGAATCACGTTTTCTTTTACATCATGTGGACGGCCAGGTGCGTGTGTGTCGCTCAGCTGGGGAAGAGATGGCTCCAGGACGCACTGTGTGGCGGAGGCAGTGTGATGCTCTGGACAGTGTTCTCCTGGGAAACCTTGGGATCCGGCACTCACGTGGATGTTACTTTGACACGTACCACCCCGTATGTAGGCGCTCTCCAGTTGCTTAACCGAGGTAAATGTTCTGAAGAGGGCGTCCACGTGCAGAAACCCGAGAGTATGAATGAGACTGTAAAGAAGGAAGTTACATCGACAAGCACGTTTATAGGCTCCAGTAAAAAAATAAATAAATAAATAAAAATAAAAAAGTGTAGCGTTTCCTTAAATCAATTTGCCACGTGGTTCGTAAAGAGCAAATAAGAAGAAAGAATTGTTAGAGGTCTCGTTTGCTCGCTCACCTTCCAAAGAGGTGCTTTTAAATAGCTTCGATAGTGCAGTACCTCGCGGCTCTCCAGTGGTCGGCCGAAGTACCGCCGAGGCCCAGCGGTGGCTGAGCGCCGTGTTGTCCACTCATAAAGTTCTCCCTTATAATACAGGGCGACTATCTTTCCCCCATTTGTACACGAATTCTGTTTTGAATGAATACACACGTTGACATTTAACTCAGATTCTACACAATTTTACATCGTTTTTTCTCATTATACAAGAGCGGCATTTGGCTTCATTCAAAGGTATACAGCCGTGGCCAAAAGTTTTGAGAATGGCACAAATATTAATTTTCACAAAGTCTACTGCTTCAGTGTTTTTAGATCTTTTTGTCAGATGTTACTAACTGTTACTGAAGTATAATCACAAGCATTTCATAAGTGTCAATGGCTTTTATTGACAATTACATGAAGTTTATGCAAAGAGTCAATATCTGCAGTGTTGACCCTTCTTTTTCAAGACCTCTGCAATTTGCCCTGGCATGCTGTCAATCAACTTCTGGGCCACATCCTGACTGATGGCAGCCCATTCTTGCATAATCAATGCTTGGAGTTTGTCAGAGTTTGTGGGTTTTTGTTTGTCCACCCGCCTCTTGAGGATTGACCACAAATTCTCAATGGGATTAAGGTCTGGGGAGTTTCCTGGCCATGGACCCAAAATGTCGATGTTTTGTTCCCCGAGCCACTTCGTTATCACTTTTGCCTTGTGACAAGGTGCCCCATCATGCTGGAAAAGGCATTGTTAGTCACCAAACTGTTCTTGGATGGTTGGGAGAAGTTGCTCTCTGAGGATGTTTTTGTACCATTCTTTATTCATGGCTGTGTTCTTAGGCAAAATTGTGAGTGAGCCCACTCCCTTGGCTGAGAAGCAACCCCACACATGAGTGGTCTCAGGATGCTTTACTGTTGGCATGACACAGGACTGATGGTAGCGCTCACCTTTTCTTCTCCAGACAAGCTTTTTTCCAAATGCCCCAAACAATCGGACAGGGGATTCATCAGAGAAAATGACATTACCCCAGTCCTCAGCAGTCCAATCCCTGTACTTTTTGCAGAATAGCAGTCTGTCCCTGATGTTTTTCCTGGAGAGAAGTGGCTTCTTTGCTACCCTTCTTCACACCAGGCCATCCTCCAAAAGTCTTCGCCTTACTGTGCGTGCAGATGCACTCACACCTGCCTGCTGCCATTCCTGAGCGAGCTCTGTACTGGTGGTGCCCCGATCCCGCACCTGAATCATCTTTAGGAGACGGTCCTGGCGCTTGCTGGACTTTCTTGGGCGCCCTGAAGCCTTCTTCACAACAGTTGAACCTCTCTCCTTGAAGGTCTTGATGATCCGATAAATGGTTGATTTAGGTGCAATCTTACTAGCAGCAATATCCTTGCCTGTGAATCCCTTTTTGTGCAAATCAATGATGGCTGCACGTGTTTCCTTGCAGGTAACCATAGTTAACAGAGGAAGAACAATAATTTCAAGCACCACCCTCCTTTTAAAGCTTCCAGTCTGTTATTCTAACTCAATCAGCATGACAGAATTATCTCCAGCCTTGTCCTCGTTAACACTCTCACCTGTGTTAACGAGAGAATCACTGACATGATGTCAGCTGGTCCTTTTGTGGAAGGGCTGAAATGCAGTGGACATGTTTTTTTGGGATTAAGTTCATTTTCATGGCAAAGAGGGACTTTGAAATTAATTGCAATTCATCTGATCACGCTTCATAACATTCTAGAGTATATGCAAATTGCCATCATAAAAACTGAAGCAGTAGACTTTGTGAAAATTAATATTTGTGTCATTCTCAAAACTTTTGGCCATGGCTGTATATACATTTCGAGAAAGAAATTCGAACAAAGTTTCTTAGTTCAATTTGAAATCAAGCGAAATAACCACAAAGACTGTTTTTCATAACTTTGTTTGACCCGTTTTTACCGAGTGTGCCAACAACAATTTTAGATCTGATTGTAAAAACGACAATAGTGACAATAGCGATATGCTGTGGTGTGATTATTCAGGCTTATAAAACAGTCAGCCCTTTAAAACCTTGTTATCACAGTTACAGTATCTCAAGATCCAGAGCTACCTGAGAATACATCTACAGGCAGTTACCCTGATACGCCACAAGATGTCAGTAAAATACCACCAGATACTGTGCTCTTAGTGAGGAATCCTCCACCCCCTCTTATTCCTGTGATGGCCACCGGTACTGGTTTGTGTCCAGCCTTTTCCCCCCACTGGATAAAATCATGGAGTCGAAAAGCAGCAAGGCCACGAACGAAAAACAAGTTTGGGACGCCATACGGTAAGAAAAATGTATATATTTGTGTTCATTTGTTTGAAAAACAGTCGGTTAGACTTGCTGCAGTTTCATTCTGATTGGACAGTACGCTTTTTGTAATATTTTTTTCTTATAATAAGGGCAGACAAAGCTACAAGGTTTTGCCACATGAATAAACCAGAGTAAGTAATAGAACCTCGCGGTCTGGAATGTCGAAAAATTCATTTACTGCTTTAACAGAAACTGGAGTATATACAGAGTTTTACCGTAACCACCGTTAGAATTTTTTGTTGTTTGCTTTTACATTTCTTAAAATGACACAAACAGATAAAATATATATTTATTTGCTTCTACCGTTTGAAACCGATCTTTTCACCAGCCTGAAAACTGAAGATAAAACACTGTTTTTAACAGAGAGTTTTCTTGAGTTTTCCTTGCCGGTCTCCTTTGCCAGCTGAGTGATCAAAGCCGTAGTTCTGCGTCCCTTCGATAGCTCAGTTGGTAGAGCGGAGGACTGTAGGTGCTTATGCTGGTCATCCTTAGGTCGCTGGTTCGACTCCGGCTCGAAGGACGGCTTTTACTACGTGACCTGAACGAGTTGCCGTTCTTTTCCGGTTAATTTTGACCAGAGGGGAGTAAAATGCAATTCCCTGACCGGGAATCGAACCCGGGCCGCGGCGGTGAGAGCGCCGAATCCTAGCCACTAGACCACCAGGGACTCCCCGCAGCACGGCGGCGGACCTCTCGACCGGCCATGCTGACCACTGTCCATCACCAGACGCTCCTACAATGGGCACGTGAGCGTCAGAACTGGACCATGGAGCGATGGAAGAAGGTGGCTTGGTCTGATGAATCACGTTTTCTTTTACATCATGTGGACGGCCAGGTGCGTGTGTGTCGCTCAGTTGGGGAAGAGATGGCTCCAGGACGCACTGTGTGGCGGAGGCAGTGTGATGCTCTGGACAGTGTTCTCCTGCGAAACCTTGGGATCCGGCACTCACGTGGATGTTACTTTGACACGTACCACCCCGTATGTAGGCGCTCTCCAGTTGCTTAACCGAGGTAAATGTTCTGAAGAGGGCGTCCACGTGCAGAAACCTGAGAGTATGAATGAGACTGTAAAGAAGGAAGTTACATCGACAAGCACGTTTATAGGCTCCAGTAAAAAAATAAATAAATAAATAAAAATAAAAAAGTGTAGCGTTTCCTTAAATCAATTTGCCACGTGGTTCGTAAAGAGCAAATAAGAAGAAAGAATTGTTAGAGGTCTCGTTTGCTCGCTCACCTTCCAAAGAGGTGCTTTTAAATAGCTTCGATAGTGCAGTACCTCGCGGCTCTCCAGTGGTCGGCCGAAGTACCGCCGAGGCCCAGCGGTGGCTGAGCGCCGTGTTGTCCACTCATAAAGTTCTCCCTTATAATACAGGGCGACTATCTTTCCCCCATTTGTACACGAATTCTGTTTTGAATGAATACACACGTTGACATTTAACTCAGATTCTACACAATTTTACATCGTTTTTTCTCATTATACAAGAGCGGCATTTGGCTTCATTCAAAGGTATATATACATTTCGAGAAAGAAATTCGAACAAAGTTTCTTAGTTCAATTTGAAATCAAGCGAAATAACCGCAAAGACTGTTTTTCATAACTTTGTTTGACCCGTTTTTACCGAGTGTGCCAACAACAATTTTAGATCTGATTGTAAAAACGACAATAGTGACAATAGCGATAAGCTGTGGTGTGATTATTCAGGCTTATAAAACAGTCAGCCCTTTAAAACCTTGTTATCACAGTTACAGTACCTCAAGATCCAGAGCTACCTGAGAATACATCTACAGGCAGTTACCCTGATACGCCACAAGATGTCAGTAAAATACCACCAGATACTTTGCTCTTAGTGAGGAATCCTCCTCCCCCTCTTATTCCTGTGATGGCCACCGGTACTGGTTTGTGTCCAGCCTTTTCCCCCCACTGGATAAAATCATGGAGTCGAAAAGCAGCAAGGCCACGAACGAAAAACAAGTTTGGGACGCCATACGGTAAGAAAAATGTATATATATGTGTTCATTTGTTTGAAAAACAGTCGGTTAGACTTGCTGCAGTTTCATTCTGATTGGACAGTACGCTTTTTGTAATATTTTTTTCTTATAATAAGGGCAGACAAAGCTACAAGGTTTTGCCACATGAATAAACCAGAGTAAGTAATAGAACCTCGCGGTCTGGAATGTCGAAAAATTCATTTACTGCTTTAACAGAAACTGGAGTATATACAGAGTTTTACCGTAACCACCGTTAGAATTTTTTGTTGTTTGCTTTTACATTTCTTAAAATGACACAAACAGATAAAATATATATTTATTTGCTTCTACCGTTTGAAACCGATCTTTTCACCAGCCTGAAAACTGAAGATAAAACACTGTTTCTAACAGAGAGTTTTCTTGAGTTTTCCTTGCCGGTCTCCTTTGCCAGCTGAGTGATCAAAGCCGTAGTTCTGCGTCCCTTCGATAGCTCAGTTGGTAGAGCGGAGGACTGTAGGTGCTTATGCTGGTCATCCTTAGGTCGCTGGTTCGACTCCGGCTCGAAGGACGGCTTTTACTACGTGACCTGAACGAGTTGCCGTTCTTTTCCGGTTAATTTTGACCAGAGGGGAGTAAAATGCAATTCCCTGACCGGGAATCGAACCCGGGCCGCGGCGGTGAGAGCGCCGAATCCTAGCCACTAGACCATCAGGGACTCTCCGCAGCATGGCGGCGGCGGACCTCTCGACCGGCCATGCTGACCACTGTCCATCACCAGACGCTCCTACAATGGGCACGTGAGCGTCAGAACTGGACCATGGAGCGATGGAAGAAGGTGGCTTGGTCTGATGAATCACGTTTTCTTTTACATCATGTGGACGGCCAGGTGCGTGTGTGTCGCTCAGCTGGGGAAGAGATGGCTCCAGGACGCACTGTGTGGCGGAGGCAGTGTGATGCTCTGGACAGTGTTCTCCTGGGAAACCTTGGGATCCGGCACTCACGTGGATGTTACTTTGACACGTACCACCCCGTATGTAGGCGCTCTCCAGTTGCTTAACCGAGGTAAATGTTCTGAAGAGGGCGTCCACGTGCAGAAACCCGAGAGTATGAATGAGACTGTAAAGAAGGAAGTTACATCGACAAGCACGTTTATAGGCTCCAGTAAAAAATAAAAATAAAAAAAAAATGTAAAAAAGTGTAGCGTTTCCTTAAATCAATTTGCCACGTGGTTCGTAAAGAGCAAATAAGAAGAAAGAATTGTTAGAGGTCTCGTTTGCTCGCTCACCTTCCAAAGAGGTGCTTTTAAATAGCTTCGATAGTGCAGTACCTCGCGGCTCTCCAGTGGTCGGCCGAAGTACCGCCGAGGCCCAGCGGTGGCTGAGCGCCGTGTTGTCCACTCATAAAGTTCTCCCTTATAATACAGGGCGACTATCTTTCCCCCATTTGTACACGAATTCTGTTTTGAATGAATACACACGTTGACATTTAACTCAGATTCTACACAATTTTACATCGTTTTTTCTCATTATACAAGAGCGGCATTTGGCTTCATTCAAAGGTATACAGCCGTGGCCAAAAGTTTTGAGAATGGCACAAATATTAATTTTCACAAAGTCTACTGCTTCAGTGTTTTTAGATCTTTTTGTCAGATGTTACTAACTGTTACTGAAGTATAATCACAAGCATTTCATAAGTGTCAATGGCTTTTATTGACAATTACATGAAGTTTATGCAAAGAGTCAATATCTGCAGTGTTGACCCTTCTTTTTCAAGACCTCTGCAATTTGCCCTGGCATGCTGTCAATCAACTTCTGGGCCACATCCTGACTGATGGCAGCCCATTCTTGCATAATCAATGCTTGGAGTTTGTCAGAGTTTGTGGGTTTTTGTTTGTCCACCCGCCTCTTGAGGATTGACCACAAATTCTCAATGGGATTAAGGTCTGGGGAGTTTCCTGGCCATGGACCCAAAATGTCGATGTTTTGTTCCCCGAGCCACTTCGTTATCACTTTTGCCTTGTGACAAGGTGCCCCATCATGCTGGAAAAGGCATTGTTAGTCACCAAACTGTTCTTGGATGGTTGGGAGAAGTTGCTCTCTGAGGATGTTTTTGTACCATTCTTTATTCATGGCTGTGTTCTTAGGCAAAATTGTGAGTGAGCCCACTCCCTTGGCTGAGAAGCAACCCCACACATGAGTGGTCTCAGGATGCTTTACTGTTGGCATGACACAGGACTGATGGTAGCGCTCACCTTTTCTTCTCCAGACAAGCTTTTTTCCAAATGCCCCAAACAATCGGACAGGGGATTCATCAGAGAAAATGACATTACCCCAGTCCTCAGCAGTCCAATCCCTGTACTTTTTGCAGAATAGCAGTCTGTCCCTGATGTTTTTCCTGGAGAGAAGTGGCTTCTTTGCTACCCTTCTTCACACCAGGCCATCCTCCAAAAGTCTTCGCCTTACTGTGCGTGCAGATGCACTCACACCTGCCTGCTGCCATTCCTGAGCGAGCTCTGTACTGGTGGTGCCCCGATCCCGCACCTGAATCATCTTTAGGAGACGGTCCTGGCGCTTGCTGGACTTTCTTGGGCGCCCTGAAGCCTTCTTCACAACAGTTGAACCTCTCTCCTTGAAGGTCTTGATGATCCGATAAATGGTTGATTTAGGTGCAATCTTACTAGCAGCAATATCCTTGCCTGTGAATCCCTTTTTGTGCAAATCAATGATGGCTGCACGTGTTTCCTTGCAGGTAACCATAGTTAACAGAGGAAGAACAATAATTTCAAGCACCACCCTCCTTTTAAAGCTTCCAGTCTGTTATTCTAACTCAATCAGCATGACAGAATTATCTCCAGCCTTGTCCTCGTTAACACTCTCACCTGTGTTAACGAGAGAATCACTGACATGATGTCAGCTGGTCCTTTTGTGGAAGGGCTGAAATGCAGTGGACATGTTTTTTTGGGATTAAGTTCATTTTCATGGCAAAGAGGGACTTTGAAATTAATTGCAATTCATCTGATCACTCTTCATAACATTCTAGAGTATATGCAAATTGCCATCATAAAAACTGAAGCAGTAGACTTTGTGAAAATTAATATTTGTGTCATTCTCAAAACTTTTGGCCATGGCTGTATATACATTTCGAGAAAGAAATTCGAACAAAGTTTCTTAGTTCAATTTGAAATCAAGCGAAATAACCGCAAAGACTGTTTTTCATAACTTTGTTTGACCCGTTTTTACCGAGTGTGCCAACAACAATTTTAGATCTGATTGTAAAAACGACAATAGTGACAATAGCGATATGCTGTGGTGTGATTATTCAGGCTTATAAAACAGTCAGCCCTTTAAAACCTTGTTATCACAGTTACAGTATCTCAAGATCCAGAGCTACCTGAGAATACATCTACAGGCAGTTACCCTGATACGCCACAAGATGTCAGTAAAATACCACCAGATACTGTGCTCTTAGTGAGGAATCCTCCTCCCCCTCTTATTCCTGTGATGGCCACCGGTACTGGTTTGTGTCCAGCCTTTTCCCCCCACTGGATAAAATCATGGAGTCGAAAAGCAGCAAGGCCACGAACGAAAAACAAGTTTGGGACGCCATACGGTAAGAAAAATGTATATATTTGTGTTCATTTGTTTGAAAAACAGTCGGTTAGACTTGCTGCAGTTTCATTCTGATTGGACAGTACGCTTTTTGTAATATTTTTTTCTTATAATAAGGGCAGACAAAGCTACAAGGTTTTGCCACATGAATAAACCAGAGTAAGTAATAGAACCTCGCGGTCTGGAATGTCGAAAAATTCATTTACTGCTTTAACAGAAACTGGAGTATATACAGAGTTTTACCGTAACCACCGTTAGAATTTTTTGTTGTTTGCTTTTACATTTCTTAAAATGACACAAACAGATAAAATATATATTTATTTGCTTCTACCGTTTGAAACCGATCTTTTCACCAGCCTGAAAACTGAAGATAAAACACTGTTTTTAACAGAGAGTTTTCTTGAGTTTTCCTTGCCGGTCTCCTTTGCCAGCTGAGTGATCAAAGCCGTAGTTCTGCGTCCCTTCGATAGCTCAGTTGGTAGAGCGGAGGACTGTAGGTGCTTATGCTGGTCATCCTTAGGTCGCTGGTTCGACTCCGGCTCGAAGGACGGCTTTTACTACGTGACCTGAACGAGTTGCCGTTCTTTTCCGGTTAATTTTGACCAGAGGGGAGTAAAATGCAATTCCCTGACCGGGAATCGAACCCGGGCCGCGGCGGTGAGAGCGCCGAATCCTAGCCACTAGACCACCAGGGACTCCCCGCAGCACGGCGGCGGACCTCTCGACCGGCCATGCTGACCACTGTCCATCACCAGACGCTCCTACAATGGGCACGTGAGCGTCAGAACTGGACCATGGAGCGATGGAAGAAGGTGGCTTGGTCTGATGAATCACGTTTTCTTTTACATCATGTGGACGGCCAGGTGCGTGTGTGTCGCTCAGCTGGGGAAGAGATGGCTCCAGGACGCACTGTGTGGCGGAGGCAGTGTGATGCTCTGGACAGTGTTCTCCTGGGAAACCTTGGGATCCGGCATTCACGTGGATGTTACTTTGACACGTACCACCCCGTATGTAGGCGCTCTCCAGTTGCTTAACCGAGGTAAATGTTCTGAAGAGGGCGTCCACGTGCAGAAACCCGAGAGTATGAATGAGACTGTAAAGAAGGAAGTTACATCGACAAGCACGTTTATAGGCTCCAGTGAAAAAATAAATAAATAAATAAATTTTAAAAAAGTGTGGCGTTTCCTTAAATCAATTTGCCACGTGGTTCGTAAAGAGCAAATAAGAAGAAAGAATTGTTAGAGGTCTCATTTGCCCGCTCACCTTCCAAAGAGGTGCTTTTAAATAGCTTCGATAGTGCAGTACCTCGCGGCTCTCCAGTGGTCGGCCGAAGTACCGCCGAGGCCCAGCGGTGGCTGAGCGCCGTGTTGTCCACTCATAAAGTTCTCCCTTATAATACAGGGCGACTATCTTTCCCCCATTTGTACACGAATTCTGTTTTGAATGAATACACACGTTGACATTTAACTCAGATTCTACACAATTTTACATCGTTTTTTCTCAAATATCAGTACTGAGGGGTCCATGGAATTAATTTTACAGCTAAATAAATCCTCACCTAAAAAAAAAGTTTGACAACCCTGTGTTATAATCTTTTTAATAAAGCATAGACACAATAAAGCATAGGCCTCATTTAGCCATTAAGCCAAACCAAACAAATATTTTCCTCCGGATTTACAAAAGTTTTGTAAACACTGATTTGCTTTGTACTCATGTGCTTATGATCACCCATAAAGTGCAAAGACTGACATTTGCATGTAGTGACGCCCACAAAACTCCATAAAAGGTCAGCTGCACAGAGCACAAAATGAACGATCAGGGTAAAGCCTGAAAATCAGAAGTAGAAGTTATTTTAACTCACTTCGATGTTAATAAAATATGTAATAATACAAAATATTAATAATACTAAGCAAGTGCTAAATTTTCAATCAATAATTTTCAACTCAAAAAGCAATTTAAACTCCACAGAATATTACTGATATTGCATAAAATCTATGTAAACTGTATGATTAGAAGTTGATCAAGTTTCTTGTTTAAATGTTCATAAAAACAATTTATTAATAAATCCATTAGTATCCAACTTGATAAAATAGGCCCAGTGAGATGCAGAACTTTGGTTTAATATGATCCCTCACCTGCAATCACTTTATCCTGTTCAGGGTTGCAGGTGATGGATCATAATAAAAAAAAGTGTGTTCAGGTACTGTGGGGTAAAAGTAATGAAATAAAATACTAATTACCTACGTTGCTTTGTAGGTTATTAATATTTTATAATCACGGTGAAATTTTAGTGGGAAAATGTAGTGCGAAGTAGAATCGGGATAATATGCTCAAACCTTTTTGTTCTAGCAAGGACTCGGGCTGATGCGTTCTGGACTAACTGCAGTTTTGTTAATGCGCCTGAAGGACAGGTGCATTTTTTTCGGGTTAATTTTGACCAGAGGGGAGTAAAATGCAATTCCCTGACCGGGAATCGAACCCGGGCCGCGGCGGTGAGAGCGCCGAATCCTAGCCACTAGACCACCAGGGACTCCCTGCAGCACGGCGGCGGACCTCTCGACCGGCCATGCTGACCACTGTCCATCACCAGACGCTCCTACAATGGGCACGTGAGCGTCAGAACTGGACCATGGAGCGATGGAAGAAGGTGGCTTGGTCTGATGAATCACGTTTTCTTTTACATCATGTGGACGGCCAGGTGCGTGTGTGTCGCTCAGCTGGGGAAGAGATGGCTCCAGGACGCACTGTGTGGCGGAGGCAGTGTGATGCTCTGGACAGTGTTCTCCTGCGAAACCTTGGGATCCGGCACTCACGTGGATGTTACTTTGACACGTACCACCCCGTATGTAGGCGCTCTCCAGTTGCTTAACCGAGGTAAATGTTCTGAAGAGGGCGTCCACGTGCAGAAACCTGAGAGTATGAATGAGACTGTAAAGAAGGAAGTTACATCGACAAGCACGTTTATAGGCTCCAGTAAAAAAATAAATAAATAAATAAAAATAAAAAAGTGTAGCGTTTCCTTAAATCAATTTGCCA
The DNA here is from genome assembly GCA_023630585.1 of Cranoglanis bouderius. Lineage (NCBI taxonomy): Eukaryota > Metazoa > Chordata > Actinopteri > Siluriformes > Cranoglanididae > Cranoglanis > Cranoglanis bouderius. Next base: position 4,374,204 of record CM042537.1, read on the forward strand.
CGTGGTTCGTAAAGAGCAAATAAGAAGAAAGAATTGTTAGAGGTCTCGTTTGCTCGCTCACCTTCCAAAGAGGTGCTTTTAAATAGCTTCGATAGTGCAGTACCTCACGGCTCTCCAGTGGTCGGCCGAAGTACCGCCGAGGCCCAGCGGTGGCTGAGCGCCGTGTTGTCCACTCATAAAGTTCTCCCTTATAATACAGGGCGACTATCTTTCCCCCATTTGTACACGAATTCTGTTTTGAATGAATACACACGTTGACATTTAACTCAGATTCTACACAATTTTACATCGTTTTTTCTCATTATACAAGAGCGGCATTTGGCTTCATTCAAAGGTATATATACATTTCGAGAAAGAAATTCGAACAAAGTTTCTTAGTTCAATTTGAAATCAAGCGAAATAACCGCAAAGACTGTTTTTCATAACTTTGTTTGACCCGTTTTTACCGAGTGTGCCAACAACAATTTTAGATCTGATTGTAAAAACGACAATAGTGACAATAGCTACATGCTGTGGTGTGATTATTCAGGCTTATAAAACAGTCAGCCCTTTAAAACCTTGTTATCACAGTTACAGTACCTCAAGATCCAGAGCTTCCTGAGAATACATCTACAGGCAGTTACCCTGATACGCCACAAGATGTCAGTAAAATACCACCAGATACTTTGCTCTTAGTGAGGAATCCTCCTCCCCCTCTCATTCCTGTGATGGCCACCGGTACTGGTTTGTGTCCAGCCTTTTCCCCCCACTGGATAAAATCATGGAGTCGAAAAGCAGCAAGGCCACGAACGAAAAACAAGTTTGGGACGCCATACGGTAAGAAAAATGTATATATATGTGTTCATTTGTTTGAAAAACAGTCGGTTAGACTTGCTGCAGTTTCATTCTGATTGGACAGTACGCTTTTTGTAATATTTTTTTCTTATAATAAGGGCAGACAAAGCTACAAGGTTTTGCCACATGAATAAACCAGAGTAAGTAATAGAACCTCGCGGTCTGGAATGTCGAAAAATTCATTTACTGCTTTAACAGAAACTGGAGTATATGCAGAGTTTTACCGTAACCACCGTTAGAATTTTTTGTTGTTTGCTTTTACATTTCTTAAAATGACACAAACAGATAAAATATATATTTATTTGCTTCTACCGTTTGAAACCGATCTTTTCACCAGCCTGAAAACTGAAGATAAAACACTGTTTCTAACAGAGAGTTTTCTTGAGTTTTCCTTGCCGGTCTCCTTTGCCAGCTGACTGATCAAAGCCGTAGTTGTGCGTTCCTTCGATAGCTCAGTTGGTAGAGCGGAGGACTGTAGGTGCTTATGCTGGTCATCCTTAGGTCGCTGGTTCGACTCCGGCTCAAAGGACGGCTTTTACTACGTGACCTGAACGAGTTGCCGTTCTTTTCCGGTTAATTTTGACCAGAGGGGAGTAAAATGCAATTCCCTGACCGGGAATCGAATCCGGGCCGCGGCGGTGAGAGCGCCAAATCCTAGCCACTAGACCACCAGGGACTCCCTGCAGCATGGCGGCGGACCTCTCGACCGGCCATGCTGACCACTGTCCATCACCAGACGCTCCTACAATGGGCACGTGAGCGTCAGAACTGGACCATGGAGCGATGGAAGAAGGTGGCTTGGTCTGATGAATCACGTTTTCTTTTACATCATGTGGACGGCCAGGTGCGTGTGTGTCGCTCAGCTGGGGAAGAGATGGCTCCAGGACGCACTGTGTGGCGGAGGCAGTGTGATGCTCTGGACAGTGTTCTCCTGCGAAACCTTGGGATCCGGCACTCACGTGGATGTTACTTTGACACGTACCACCCCGTATGTAGGCGCTGTCCAGTTGCTTAACCGAGGTAAATGTTCTGAAGAGGTCGTCCACGTGCAGAAACCCGAGAGTATGAATGAGACTGTAAAGAAGGAAGTTACATCGACAAGCACGTTTATAGGCTCCAGTAAAAAAATAAATAAATAAAAATAAATAAAAAAGTGTAGCGTTTCCTTAAATCAATTTGCCACGTGGTTCGTAAAGAGCAAATAAGAAGAAAGAATTGTTAGAGGTCTCGTTTGCTCGCTCACCTTCCAAAGAGGTGCTTTTAAATAGCTTCCATAGTGCAGTACCTCGCGGCTCTCCAGTGGTCGGCCGAAGTACCGCCGAGGCCCAGCGGTGGCTGAGCGCCGTGTTGTCCACTCATAAAGTTCTCCCTTATAATACAGGGCGACTATCTTTCCCCCATTTGTACACGAATTCTGTTTTGAATGAATACACACGTTGACATTTAACTCAGATTCTACACAATTTTACATCGTTTTTTCTCATTTTACAAGAGGGCATTTGGCTTCATTCAAAGGTATATATACATTTCGAGAAAGAAATTCGAACAAAGTTTCTTAGTTCAATTTGAAATCAAGCGAAATAACCGCAAAGACTGTTTTTCATAACTTTGTTTGACCCGTTTTTACCGAGTGTGCCAACAACAATTTTAGATCTGATTGTAAAAACGACAATAGTGACAATAGCGATATGCTGTGGTGTGATTATTCAGGCTTATAAAACAGTCAGCCCTTTAAAACCTTGTTATCACAGTTACAGTACCTCAAGATCCAGAGCTACCTGAGAATACATCTACAGGCAGTTACCCTGATACGCCACAAGATGTCAGTAAAATACCACCAGATACTTTGCTCTTAGTGAGGAATCCTCCTCCCCCTCTTATTCCTGTGATGGCCACCGGTACTGGTTTGTGTCCAGCCTTTTCCCCCCACTGGATAAAATCATGGAGTCGAAAAGCTGCAAGGCCACGAACGAAAAACAAGTTTGGGACGCCATACGGTAAGAAAAATGTATATATTTGTGTTCATTTGTTTGAAAAACAGTCGGTTAGACTTGCTGCAGTTTCATTCTGATTGGACAGTACGCTTTTTGTAATATTTTTTTCTTATAATAAGGGCAGACAAAGCTACAAGGTTTTGCCACATGAATAAACCAGAGTAAGTAATAGAACCTCGCGGTCTGGAATGTCGAAAAATTCATTTACTGCTTTAACAGAAACTGGAGTATATACAGAGTTTTACCGTAACCACCGTTAGAATTTTTTGTTGTTTGCTTTTACATTTCTTAAAATGACACAAACAGATAAAATATATATTTATTTGCTTCTACCGTTTGAAACCGATCTTTTCACCAGCCTGAAAACTGAAGATAAAACACTGTTTTTAACAGAGAGTTTTCTTGAGTTTTCCTTGCCGGTCTCCTTTGCCAGCTGAGTGATCAAAGCCGTAGTTCTGCGTCCCTTCGATAGCTCAGTTGGTAGAGCGGAGGACTGTAGGTGCTTATGCTGGTCATCCTTAGGTCGCTGGTTCGACTCCGGCTCGAAGGACGGCTTTTACTACGTGACCTGAACGAGTTGCCGTTCTTTTCCGGTTAATTTTGACCAGAGGGGAGTAAAATGCAATTCCCTGACCGGGAATCGAACCCGGGCCGCGGCGGTGAGAGCGCCGAATCCTAGCCACTAGACCATCAGGGACTCCCCACAGCACGGCGGCGTCGGACCTCTCGACCGGCCATTCTGACCACTGTCCATCACCAGACGCTCCTACAATGGGCACGTGAGCGTCAGAACTGGACCATGGAGCGATGGAAGAAGGTGGCTTGGTCTGATGAATCACGTTTTCTTTTACATCATGTGGACGGCCAGGTGCGTGTGTGTCGCTCAGCTGGGGAAGAGATGGCTCCAGGACGCACTGTGTGGCGGAGGCAGTGTGATGCTCTGGACAGTGTTCTCCTGCGAAAACTTGGGATCCGGCACTCACGTGGATGTTACTTTGACACGTACCACCCCGTATGTAGGCGCTGTAAAGAAGGATCTTACATCGACAAGCACGTTTATAGGCTCCAGTAAAAATAAATAAATAAATAGTGTAGCGTTTCCTTAAATCAATTTTCCACGTGGTTTGTAAAGAGCAAATAAGAAGAAAGAATTGTTAGAGGTCTCGTTTGCTCGCTCACCTTCCAAAGAGGTGCTTTTAAATAGCTTCGATAGTGCAGTACCTCACGGCTCTCCAGTGGTCCGCCGAGGCCCAGCGGTGGCTGAGCGCCATGTTGTCCACTCATAAAGTTCTCTCTTATAATACAGGGCAACTATCTTTCCCCCATTTGTAAATGAATTCTGTTTTGAATGAATACACACGTTGACATTTAATTCAGATTCTATACCATTTTACATAGTTTTTTCCCTAGTTCTGGTGAACTTTTCCACAATGTTCTAATTTTTTGTGATACACCTGTATATTTATTTATATATGAGTGGACAATATGGCACCCAGCCACTAGAGGCCCTCCTTCCTACGTATTGTCCAGGTGGATTATCAGTCTTGCCCAGTAAGTCTTATCACCTGTAAAGTAACACATATTTACATATATTTACATACACTATTTTTACTTGAAAAAAGAAGAATGTATTCAGACTTGGGGAGTAACAGATTACATGTAATGGCGCTACGTAATCAGGATACAAAAAACTGGTAACTGTAATCCGTTACAGTTACTTCAAAAAACAAAGTAATCAGATTACAGGTACATTTTGTAAAAAGTGGGAATACTATCAGGATTACTTTTGCAGGGCTCCAGACTGCGCCTAAAAAGGTCGGATTTGTGACCAATATATTACTTTGCGAATGATATCTTTGCTGAGATCGCCACTGGCGTTATGACTTAAAAATTGCATGTACTGTCTTTTTAATTGCATTCTGTGAGGAGGAGCCTCTCGCATAATTTGTTGTGTTGACCTAATAAAATTAGGTTCTGCGCATGAAGTTCAGATTCATCCAGAGCGCCAAAATACGCTCAGTGAAAGCGGGAATCAGCTTTCCGCCTCAGAAACAAACGTCTAAACGAAAAATATCAGACTTTTCAAACAATCCTCATCTCTGTCCAGCACCAATGCTGATGGCACACCTGCTAATAAAAAAGCAGGCTCCAGTTGTGCCAGCATGAGAAAGAGAGAAAACGAAGGAGACACAGAGGATCATTTTTCCGTGTCAATCATTGAACGCCCAAGTAAAAGTGCAGAAAGGCATTTTAAGACTTCTTGGATTCAAGAGTTTGCATGGCTCAGGTATGATCATCACACACAGAAAATGTTTTGTGACTTTTGTTCCAAAGCGGGCAGAGAAATAGCGGAAAACGGATTTCATTACCAGAACGAACCATTTCAAGAAAGAGACTGTGAGGAAACAGGGCGATTGTCAGAAGCATAAAAAAGCTCGTGACTATGTAATCACAGAGAGCTCCACAAAAACACCATTAGCACCAGCAGTGTCTCGTGCATGTGAACTACATGACGAGACCAAATGGAAAGAGCTAAAAATAAAATTCAACACCGCCTACATGATTGCATGTGAAGAGCTGCCTTTCACCAAATTTACCTCTCAGATAGTGCTAATCAGGAGTGGTGGTAGCTCAGTGGTTAAGAAGTTGGGCTACCAATTGGAAGGTTGTGAGTTCAAATCCCAGTGCTACCACTGTTGGGCCCTTGAGCCCACAACTGCTCCCTGGGTGCCACAGCAAAAATGGCTGTGGCAAAAATGGCCCTGTGTGTTCATGGTTTGTAGTGTGTGTGTGTGTGCACTAACTTGGATGGGTTAAATGCAGAGAACAAATTCCAAGTATGGGTTACCATACATTGGCCTTCACATGTCAGTTAATAAAGAAAAATTGACTGGATGTGTGCAAAACATATGACAAAATCACAGCATGTGCTTTGAGCAGAATGCATATAGGATATTGCTTAATCCTACCAATTTTGGCTGCTAAGTGTTAACATGGCTTTTCAGCTCAAGACGGGATAAAATCAGAAGTACGCAATTCAACCTTGGAAGACTTGATCAGGATCAGCACAGAGGCCCATCACTTGAACAGTTTGATCTGGAACCATGTGTCAAACGCTGGCTTTCTGCAACACAGAGGAGAAGGCCAAACTCCACTCAATGGCTAAGTGATGCTTACATAATGATGGTCAGTGACACTGGCTCAGATTCTGTGTAAAGAACAATTCTTTGTGACTGTATATAGTTCTCAAGCTGGAAAAGACATTCAGTTCCCACTTTAAGTGAACTTGGATGAAAATTCTGATGCTGTAAAAGGAATCCAGACGTACAGACATGACAGGATGACTGAAAGTAAGTGTTTTAAAAATTTCAAATGTAAGTTCATTCTTATGTGGCACAAAATCATTTGGCACCTGTTTTTTTTTCTTATAGGAGCCAATGGCTCCTTAATAGATTTGTTTGTTTGGAGCCCTGCTTTTGACATAACACAATATAGACAGCTGCATGATTATAGTTCTAATCCAAAAGTAATCAGATTACATTACTTTCATATTGTGATACTTGGATTACGTTGATTACATTTTTTATGAAGTAATTTGTAACTGTAACGGATTACATTTTTAAAGTAACCCTCCCAACCCTGCATGTATTAATGCCATACATTCATAAATAACTGAACTCAGTGCATGGTAAAATCTATACACAGTGGCCATGGGCCTATCAGCATTAATAGCTGTTATGATTAGATCACAGACTGAAGTAATCAGTAGCACAGAAAATGTTGGCGCGAGGCCCAAAAATGTAACTATATAATAATTCTCTCAGACCTCGGTGTCCTGGTACAAGCAGAGTTAATGAATGGTAAACATGATAAATGTCATTTACCCCACTTTCCATAGTCTAGTCGCTGCTGAACTGGATGAGACTAATGGCCTCCACGTGGCAGAGGGGTAACCCAGTGTGTGCAGTCCAGGGTCACTGTGTTTTGCTTACAAGTCACCACCTCTGAGTAGTCAAAGTCTGTCACTATAAATAAGACTCCGCATAGTCTTTTGAGCTAGGATATATCTGAGAAGACATTCAATTCTGTCTGTTAATGCACTTAGACAAGCATGTTTTCATCTGAGGAGCCTGAAAAGGAACGTTACTTTAGGAAACTCATGGAGAAGCATTCCCACACCATCCTGTTTCACATCCTCAACAATAAAGACAGCTGTGCTCTGGCGGCAGATGATTGGAGTTCTCTGATACACAACTGTCACTGTGAGCAGCGAAGATTAGTTTGTCTGAAGAACCCAGAGAGTACCTGCCAGGCAGCTACTAAAGTGTTGCTAAAAACCATGTGTTTCATGAAAAGCCTTCCTTCCTTCCACCACCTACCAGGTTTGGATCAATTTTTACTTCTTAGGAGCCACTGGGTGCCGCTCTTCCTACTGGGTCTTGCACAGGAGCGTATAACTTTCGAGGTGGCAGACTTCCCCACGACGAGCTTCCTTCGTAAGATCTTGCTGCATGACCAAAACGCTGACAGTGAACTGGAAAATGAGGATTTCCCACTGAACCTGGCACCTGTGCATAATCTCAAATCATGCTTGGACAAACTCTGGAAGCTTGAGTTCACTCCTGAAGAATATGCATACCTCAAGGGTACAATATTATTCAATCCAGGTGAAATTCTAAACAATAATATTCTGTAAAGCTTTATTTTCTTTTAAATTCCATACTATAATTCCAAATATAGCTTAGCTCAGTATTAGGAAACATTAGCAATAGAAATTCAATATTTATACAGTCAGTTGATGGCATGTGTTTAAGCACCAAATTATATAGAGTTATTATATATGGAGGTAATGGAACTAAAATGACCAACTATTATATTTTTATTTGTTACTCTCGTTGTTATGACCAGGTCATAATTTGTTTAAGTGAAATATTTTAAGTATGTTTTAAATATTGTCATATATAATAATATTTTTAATAAATGCTCATATTTGGTGAAGAACATTTAGATGTTTTTCATGTGTGAAAATCATTTTCAAATAAAAAAAAAGATTAATGCAGACCCAAACAGTGGATCAATCACAGATTTAACATCACAGCAGAATCATAAATAAGCTATGTTTCTACCTTTTCATATTTTTTCAGACGTCCCTGGGCTGATAAACTGCAAGCTCATTGAGGGGCTTCAGAGGGAGGCTCAGCAACTTCTACATCAAGTCATTCATAAACTTCACCCAAATGACCACAGTCGATTGACAAGTGTCCTGCTAACAGCCTCCTCACTACACACAGTAACCCAAAACTTTGTGACAGAACTGTTTTTCAGACGTGTGATTGGTCAGACAGACCTCCTAGAACTACTGACTGAGATTCTTTTCAGTACAGGACTTTTTTGACCAGGAAGGTGTCCATCACATGTTACTGTATTTTGACTCGAACTTGAATGCAGTTTGAGTGATGTCCACTTCCTCCTTGTCCACTAGTCTCGTTCAAAGTGAGTCGAGTTACATTTTCCTTTGCTTCCATTATATCAATATGTAATATTCACCATCACCTGGAGCTTTCTTTTTTTCTTTTTCACGATTTCATACTGAAGTTGGAAGAAATAATGTATACATTTTGTATTTTATCCGAGACTACTTCTTTCAGTACTTGTCCCCATGAGGAATATAGACAAATTTCAGCTTCTCTTAGCCATGTCATCTTACATGTGGATATAATGAGGTGGTTTATTACAACAGGAGTACAGGCTTGTATAATCTTATACTATCTTAAGTTGACATCTTATTTTTCTGTTCAAATCTTTGAATAAATAGAAGATTTTTTTCATGATGTTGGTAGTCTTGTATTGATTTTGTCTTTGTTTAGTCTCCACCTTATGGTTAATTGTCATTATCTCATTCCACTTCAAGCCACCATTATGACATTATAACTATAGAACAACATTCAGTTCTCAGAAAATACTTGCAGAAACTGCACTGTAGAAACTTCAGTATACACTGCTATCAGGTACAGTGGATATAAAAAGCCTAGTCAGGTTTTTGTGATGTAAAAAAAAAAAAAATTAAACCAAGATAAATCGTGTCAGAACTTTTCCCCCTCCATGTGAAATTACAACGTATAAAATTAAGTGAAAAACAATCAGAAACATTTAGGGAAAAATAGGACAAATAAAAAACTTACAATAACCTGGTTGCATAAGTGTGCACACTCTTTTATAACTGGGGATGTTCGGAATTAACCAATCACATTCAATCTCATGTTCAAAAGTAATTATCATACAGCTGTCATCAATGAAATTATTCTGATTAACTCCAAATAAAGATCAGCTGTTTCTGTAGGAGTTTCTTCACATCTTCTTGGTTTTATGCGAATGCTGAGGCCATGGTCCACAAACAGCTTACAAAGCATGTACGGTATCTCACTTGTTGAAAAGTAGTGATCAGGAGTGGGGTATAAAAGAATTTCCAAAATTATTTTCCAAAATTACATTAGATGTACCATGGAACACTGTGAAGGCCATCATCAAAAAATAGATAAAATGGAGCACCACAGTGACATCACCAAGAACAGGACGTCCCTCCAAAATTTACAAAAGGACAAGATAAAAACTTATCAGGGAGGCTGCCAAGAGACCAACAGCAACAAGAAAGGAGCTGCAGGAACATCTGACATGTACTGATTACTCTCTGCATGTGACAACAATCTCTCGTATTCTTTACGTCTGGGCTATGGGGTAGGGGGGCTAGACGGAAGACCTTTCTCACCCCAAACCATGTGGCAAAATGTGTTATCATCTGATGAGAACAATTCCAAAAGGTATAATAATTCCAAAAGCACATCACCAAAAGAACACCATCCCCACGATGAAGCACGGTGGTGGCATCATCATGCTTTAGGGCTGCTTTTCTTCAGCCAGAACTGGGGCTTTTATCAAGGTGGAGGAAATCAAGAATAGCTACAAATGCCAATCGGTTTCAGTATAAAACCTTCATGTATCTGCTAGTAAGCTGAAGATGAAAAGGAATTTCACCTTTCAGCACAACAATGACCCAAAGCATACATCCAAATCAACATAAGGAACAGCTTAACCAAAAGAAGATCAATGTTTTTGAATGACCTAGCCAGATCCCAGACTTGAATCCAAATAAAAATCTGTGGGGTGACCTGAAGCAGGCTGTGCACAGGGGATGCCCTCATAATCTGACGGCTCTGGAATGTTTTTGTAAGAAAGAGTGGGAAAATATTGCTAAGTCAAGATGTGCCATGCTGATAGACTCTTACTCAAAAAGACGGAGTGGTGTAATAACATCAAAAGGTGCTTAAACAAAATATTTAGTTTTAGGGTGTGCACACTTATTGTATTGTAAGTTTTTTTTTATTTTTCCCTAAAATGTTTCTGATTTTTCACTTAATTTTTATATGTTGTAATTTCAATTTCACATTGAGGGGGGAAAAGTTCTGACATGATTTATCTTGGTTTAAATTTTTTTTTTTTACATCACAAAAACCTGCCATTTTAACAGGGGTATGTAGACTTTTCATCCACTGTATGAGTGTTTCTTGCCATGCAGCATTAGTTGGGGGTAAGGCTCTAAAGTGAAGTGGAAACTTCTTTTGACGCTTATATAGTGACTGAATAATGAGTGACCCAAAGCACTTGCGTGTATTATAAGTTAAACGCATTTATTTTCCCATCACTCTAACTTGTCAGACCGGTTGTGTTTGTATACTGTATATGTGCCACCGTTAGAAACTTTGCAATCAGTCATGTTATTTATCTTCCTGATGATCTGAGTTTTAGTTTAGCCCATGGCTTTAGTTTATCCCCTTCCATTTTTTTGTCATTTTTTTTTTTGGTCTGCTTGCATTCAAAATCATGTACAGAAAACTAATAAGGAGTGGTGTCACTGAAAGCAACTGAGATACAGTCTGTTTCTGTATCACCTCCTCACAAGCAGCTATAACAAGGATCTGTAGTTTCAACGGAAAATAAGAGCAACGTTTTGTAGATTATTCAACACGTCCCTCTAGCAACATCCCGGATGTACAAACTGAAATTATCTCCAGACATGAAGACATCAAACACACTGTATAAACATGGGTGGATGAAAGGAAGGGAGAGTTCAAGGCAGGTCAATGGAATTGGTATTGGAGTTGGAGTCTTACATGGAGTAAGATGTTAAGTATTTTGCAATCAGCCAAGTATATTAAAAGAACACAGACTTAGCTTTCTAATATTCACTGGTGTCTGAAATGTCATGGACCAATGAGAATATGTTCAGCATATAATATTTAATAATATTTAATATTATGTCAATCCGAATATGTTGAACAAAATCCGCAGAAACATGAGACAGCAGCTGAGAAAACGCGAAGAACGTACGGATGAACATGTAGAACGTATGTTGCAAATAATAAATACAAAATTAAGTATATGTATTTTTACCCTCATTAGTTCCTGACTTTTCAGTCCCTGAAAATGAAGAGTCTACACATTACAGTGATTAAGATTAAAGTTACAGGGGGTAGGGTTGTGGGAAATGGCTCTTAAATTTACAGAAGGAAGAGGTGTTTTTGGATAAACATTTTCGTCGCTTGAAGCCAAAACCAAAACCATTAAAAATGGAAATATATACACACTCACACACACTCTGCTATCAACCTTTCTCTGAACAGCCAGTGCACTTAAATAGCTGTAGATAAGACCAAACTCATTTAACTGGTTTGACTTTGTGTGTTCATTCACAGGCACAGGTTTAATCAACGCAATGCCACTATTTGTATCTGCATCTGTTTAGTGCTCAAAATATTTGTATGCATTTTCGTATTTGGACTTAAACCAGATGTGGGTGTGGTCTATACCGTATTATTTTTTATTTTTGGGTGGAAACACTGGAAAAAACCTATGGTTGCTGGAAGTCATTGTCAAATTATAACAACAGACACCCTGTGGAACTTTCTGGAAAGCTCTATATCTTTTACCTAATGTGACTGAGTAAGGGAGCTAACTATGTTTCAAAACATCAATCTCTTTCCCAAATCAAGAAACTCTTATTTAATGCTACAGTCGACAATAAGAGACATCTAATAATATTTTTATCAGATGTATTTCAGTTTGTGGGTTTGTTCCATTCCAGATCAGAAATGTTCACTGGACACACCATCAGAATCTACTATAAAGCTGGGACACACTCGCTGTGTTTCATTATGATGTCTGCATGATTTTCCATGAAGATTCGTTTTTAATAACAATGGACAAGGATCATTTAAGAATCACGCACACACACAATGAATGTACAAGTTAATATATTTTAAATTATTTAAACGGTTAGTTTTTGGAAAGTCCAACAAATATATGCAAAAATATGATGAAAATTTGGTTTTATTTTGGTGCTCAGTAAGGCAGTGTTTAGGTCAGGGTGCTGGAGCAAACCACTGACCAAAAAAAAAAAAAAAAAAAAAAAATGAACAGTGGATCTCCTATTAGTATCATGTTAATAAACTTAGCCTCAGTCAGACAAGCAGGGTCGCTAGGTTCCGTATATAACATCTGCATGTTGCTGATACTTCAAATAAGAAATGCGTGGACACCACTGTTAACTTGTGTCCCATGCAAAGTCTGAGAAAAAAAGAAAAAAAAGAAAAAAGTGTCCCGTGTCCTAATAACTGTAGGCTAGTTTCAAGTCTTTTTTGCTGAAACCTGGAAACCCTCCTCCCTGAACTGAACTTTACATTGCTCCACATGAAAATACCTGTAGTCACTTGACTTTTTTTTTGTCATCATGGACACACCTAATCTCTCTCTCTGGCAAGTTTTATTTAAAAAATTTTTTTAAAAATTAAAAAGAAGGGGAAAAAGTGTGTATCCTATTCACATCTGTGTTTGTACTGGTTTAGAACACATCTGTTCAATTCAATTCAACTATCCAGCTAAAACATATAAACATACTGAATATAGAGATACAATAATATTAAGGCAGGTCAAAATTCCTATCATTTCCAAGAACAAACCCAACACACTTATTATATTATTCACACGACTGCTGGTGCCTTTTACAAGCGTAAAAGCTTTGTTTCTCAACAATGTCTGTGCATTCCTTAACCGTCTCTGTTACACTGTGTAATATTTGGCCTGGGGGCTTCATGATGAGAACTGTAAGAGTAAGAGAATAAGTTTGCGCCAGAGAATAAAGACCAGCCATCAGCAGACAAATTCATGTACAAACAGTCAAATTTATCCGAAGATCAGCTTTACTCTTAGAGGCTTCCTGTTGAATTTAATTTACATTTTATTTACACAAATCCTATGTAAGACAGAAAAGGAATATAGCATGTCAGTCTTCAGAATCTATTCAAGATCACTTACTTTTAGCTTGAACTGTTACTGATTAAACTCAAAAACAGACTACTAATTCTCTGAAAACTCCCATAATGTAATCTCATCTAAGACTAAGCGCAGGACTAAAGACTAAATTGTACATTTGAAAAAAAAAAAAAAAAAAAAAAAAAAAAAACCCAAACATTTTATTTATGTGTACACAATGGGAGTTAACAAAACCAAAACTCCAAACAGCCAGCATTGACATATTTTTGTTCCAGTTATTTTCCTTTAAAATCACCGCTCTGGCACATACGAGCACACGCCACAGATGCACTAAACTATTATTTACATGCTTCACCTGTGCATCAACAGCTGACCGAGAACTACGAGAAAGAGCAGAATATAGCTGTACTTCAGTCACTCTTTAGGAAAGTGCAACAGTGGTTCTTCTGTTGAATAAAATTAAAACACAATGCTAACTTAATGCTGATTTTTTTTTTTAACCTCATTTCACAATGATTATTCTTTTCATTTCATGTCCTCTAGTGTTTAACCATCATTACCATCTACTGTCTACAACAAAGGCAACAATTCAAGCAATTTATTATTTTTTTTTACCATAAATAGAAAAGTTAATTGTTAATTGTCATACAATCTGGTGGCAGTTAATTGAGATAAAACCTTTTAGGCTATAAAGAGAGTAAGCACATGTTCTTCGTTATAGACCCAGAGGTTGACACAGAGGACTTTTTTGGAATGCAGGTTTAGGCTCTCACTCCATGAGAGAGCAAAGGAGTGTCTGATGTGATGGGTGTGACATTGTCCGTGCAGCTTGGTGAGTGAGATGCAGGGAAGCTGAGCGAGTATGCTGCAGAGAGAGAGAGAGAGAGAGAGAGAGAGAGAGAGAGAATGGGGAAAAAGCGTGAGCATTGTAGTTTTAACAAAACAAGTGCCCAAGGTCAAATGTGTCTCAAGATCCAATCACTCGGATGACATTCGGGTCGGGGGCGGCCCATCCGGTCCCTGACTACATCTAAGGCCCTGTTCACACCTGGCATTAACATGCATCCTGGAGGATCCAATCACAAGCGGACGGCACTAGGTACAGGTCTCAACGGGATCTAATGTCTCAAAGATGCGTGGTGATCCGATCACTCAAACCATCCTCGGTGGTCTGGGATGCAATATGAGCACATGACATTTGTACAACACCACTGAAAGAGCGCCTAATCCACTGAGTCACTGCCCTACCGGCGCAATATATATATACCCGGAAAATATATAATCATTGTGAGACTGTTTGGAAATGGCTCTGATTGGGAGAGTTCTCCACCGCTAGTCTAATGGATAAAGGTGATGATAACAGCGGAGATGTAAAAGCAGCTGCTTTTCGTAGCTCGTTTCTTTGTTTCATCTCCCGTTCATTTACAAGTTTCTTTAGCAGACCACGTGTTCAAAATGTTTTTTGCCGATACAGGTACATGAGATAGGATTCATGAGACATTTCTGCCGGAAAACAAATGCAGAGGAAGACTGAGGTGTCAACGGCCGTATGTTTTGGATGTCCACTTGAGACAGATGTTAATACCAGGTGTGAACATCATGATTAGATGAGCAAATACTGCACAAAATGTAAGATGACAGTAAAATGTCCAGCGACCGATCTGAGCGCCTGATGTTTTATTTAGAAAATGGCATCTGACAGATCATCATAAACAAATTGTGCAAGTTTTCTTTTTTCATGGGAGGTTCTTTTTTGTATTGGAATTTTTGGTTTCGGTTTTAAACGGACATTGGGTCGCTTTTGTCAGACGTGGCAGCTGATGCTGCTTATGAAACGTGATCACAAATGGTCAGTGAAGACACATCAGAGACGATCCAGGTGTGAAGGGCTATCCGTCTCATCAGTCTAATTGCGATTAAATCTGATTACCTCAGACAAATGTGTAAACAGGGCCATCTATACAAATGTTAAGTGTGCACAAATACAATTACAGCATTTAACAACATTACACAGCTGGCAAAAACTGAAAAAGTGCATGCAGTAATGTATTTAAGGCATATTCTAAAAAGTAATCATTTAACTGTGTCATTGTACTAACACGAGTGCATGGGTAATTTGTCAGAGAAGTCACCGAATGAGTCCACCCCCTCCCTTCGGTTCCTCTCACAGAGGTAACACATGCAAGAACCTGGACAGAGCCGTTAGCATTAACACCTGGTCATTATAGAGGTTTGCTCAGTCCTTGTCTAAGGGGTAGTACATGCCCTGGATGTGGTGGTTTATACTGCATTCAAAAATATTCACTGCAAGAATTAAAGCAAGCACACAGAGACTGAAATGTCAATGTGCAATGGTATTGTGCCATAGAACCATGATCTAGAATCTGTGCTGTGTAGGTGCACGCTTATGGTCTGCATACGCAGATTAAGAATCTTAGTGATATCTAAACATACCCATCTCACTAACACACTGGCTTGGATGCTTGGTGTTTTATTTTGGAAGCCAACAGTCCAAAATCCACAAAAATCAGGGAAGGGGTCAAAGATAGTGGTATCGGGCTAATAAAGAGACCAAAGGTACAAGTGAGAAAATGTGCAGTGTGATAAATATAGACAGAACGGCAGACGTGAGTGTGATTACTGTACAAACACAAGACACATTAAAAACGGCAGAATAAATTAGCTGTCCTTTTCTTGTGTACTGTAGTGACGTGGATGTAAGTGCTGGTTTAAAAGGAAGATGTTCATGTTCCATGTGATGCTTTAGAAAGGGATGCAGTGTGAATTGATCCTAAAGCAACCGGACACGACCGGCACAAACGGCAGTGCCGCTATGGGAAGCATGATGCACAGAAGGTGCCCAAGTAACTGCCTGGTTGATGAACTTACAACAATATCACGAGTCTGGAAGTTAAGTTTGTTAGAGATTTTAAAAGCTTTGGAGTTAACTTTTAGTTTTCAGTGCCTGGATTCGGTTAAATCGGCTCTTTCTGGAATGGACTTTGATATGAACCGAAAGCAAGATGGAGATTTGATGACTTGACACACAAAATATATACTGTGTATGCTAATAAAATTAAACGCTGTAGTGTTTATCAAAAAAAAAAAAAATTCAACTACTTTCAAGCCGAATCAAATAGCTTCACTACTCACTGCATAACAAAATAAAAAACAAAAAAAACCGTTTGTCTCTAAGACTAATCATTCGATTGAGAGCATGTTCAGTCATTTTCAGTCCATTAAGGCGTCATACAAACTATCAGCATTTTGGCCAAAGTACCATGAGACAATGTTTCCTGATAGTGCAAGAAAGGTTGATAAATATGACCATAAAGGTGCGACCCAGCTTTAGGTCTACGGATCATAAAAACTGTCAGTGTTCAACTTTTTCTATGAGAAGACATTTGAATTCAGAAAGCAGTGACTGTTCCCAGTCAGTGAAAAGCTTTTATTATGAAGCATGAGGGTGTGGCTCATATTAATGCTGATTAGGAAATGAGCTGGAGTTGAATGGACATGGGGTCTAATGAGGAACTGTGGATGTTAAACAGTTAAGTAGAAAGTAATAAGCCCAGTTCCTGCAATATGTTGTTATTAATCAGTAATAATCCAGAATGCAGTTTCTATTTGATTTGGCCGTTTCACAGGGACATCAGCTCTGGGTGAGCAGCTTAAAATAACTTACACTGCTTACTGTTGTTCCGCAGATTTCGCGCTTCTATGTCATCAGATCTCTCCTCTGAAATCTTTAGACCTAAAAAACAAAGCATAACAAATAAAACCAATTTTCCATGCTTGTGGTGAAAACACATAAAATTACATGGGACAATGTCTATGTCAGTGGTCACCAACCCTCTTCATGCAGGTTTCATCTCCAACCAAAATCTAACACACCTGTTTTAGCTGATCAAGAACTTCTTGAGATGATCAGGTGGGCACCATTATGGTTGGAGCTGACGTCTTCAGGGAGGTAGATCACCATGAACAGGGCTGGTGACCACTGATCTACGTCAACCTGCCTGCAAAAACTGTAGTCCTTGTCTCAGAAACTAACAAAATCTTTAAAGGCACAAATAGCTGAACTATTAGAAGCATGCATTAGCGACTACAAATTTACCAGTTGTGACCATCTGGAAACCTGACCCATAAAGATTGTTGTATTCATCTAGCTATGTACCAGAAAGCATAAAGTTCTCACAAAAGTTCTCAACGACGAGGCTCACGAGAGAAGACAAGATAGATGTTCATGTTTAATTTTAGCATGATTAATTTCTTCAATACAGCAGAAAGTATTAAACCAGGTCAGTGCCACTTACTGCCATCACTCATGGAATTGAAGCTGTTCTTCTTGCTGCTCCTCTTACTGCTCCTCCAGGTGTCGTTGCCACTGTCCCTCTGCAGCTCCTGCTGTCTGACTGCCACTTTCTTCTTGCTCTTTCGCGTGCTGATGCGGATGATCTCACGCACTAACCGGCATTCTGCTTCCTGCTCCTTAATTTTATGCTCCTGGACAATATCTGAGATGATCTGGCTGATCTCCTGGGAGCGCTTTAGGAACATGGAGTCCGACGTGCATTTTGCTAGCTCATTGATCTCAAACTCGGAGAAAACCTCGAGTAGCTTACGTGTGATTAGCGAGTCCACATCCTCATCTGTGCCTTCATAAATGAAGTCCTCATCGTGTAAATCACTGAAATGCTTGCTGCCACTCAGATATGTTGGGCTGTCCAACTCCATTTTAGGAAGGCTAAAGGAGACTGGCTCATGCTCTTCCATTAGCGCTGACGGATCCACTTTGACACCACCGATACAAAGATCAGTATAAAAATCATTCTTATCATCTGGCACTGACGTCACAGCTTTTAGAACTTCTGGCTCGTCACCTCGGGGTTCCCCAGACAGCAGACATGGCATTCGCCTACTACACACCCGATACAGTCCACATGTCAACACGCTACATGCAAACGTTCTACAGCTTTTCACTGAGACACAGGGACCACACATGCAGGAACCAGATGTAGACTCTGTCTTGCCAGGCAGAAAGCGAATGGTCTCTGGCTCAGTAGTATTGCCATTAGCATCTTTTTGATGGACTTTGTGGACCACTCCAGGGAACTGGGTCTCAGGTCTGATTGGGTCAACACAGCGTTCTTCATATGGCCTGCTCTTGGTGCTACTACTCTGCATGGACAATGTTTCAGGACTTCCTGCCCTCTCCCACCTGTCAGAGAAGCTTTTACCATCGCCTGACATGATTTCGTAGTGTCAGGGTCTGTTAAAGAGAGAAGCACACTTTAAGATATCTCAGAGGAAATCTTCCCTGTAATTTTTTCCTATTTCTATTTGGCAGACCTTAGTGCTATTTGAGCAGAAATGCCCCATGGGCCACACGGGTTGTGACTGCTCTGGAGTAGCATGTACTCAACAGAGACACAGAGAGAGAGAGTACTGATTACTCTCTGCATGTTACAACAATCTCTCATATTCTTCACATGTCTGGGCTATGGGGTAGGGGGCTAGATGGAAGCCCTGTTCTCACAAAAAACATCCAAGCTCAAATAAATCACCCCAAACCATGTGGCAAAATGTGTTATGGTCTGATGAGACCAACTCCAAAAGGTATAATAATTCCAAAAGCGCATCACCAAAAGAACACCATACCCATGATGAACCACGGTGGTGGCAGCATCATGCTTTAGGGCTGCTTTTCTTCAGCCAGAACTGTAACATTTATCAAGGTGGAGGGAATCATGAATAGCTACAAAGACCAGTCAATTTTAGTGAAAAACCTTCAGGTGTCTGCTAGTAAGCTGAAGATGAAAAGGAATTTCACCTTTCAGCACCACAATGACCCAAAGAATACATCCAAATCAACATATGGAACAGCTTAACCAAAAGAAGATCAAAGTTTTTGAATGACCTAGCCAGATCCCAGACCTGAATCCAATTAAAAATCTGTGGGATGACCTGAAGTGAGCGGTGCACACGAGATACCTTCACAATTTGATGTGAATTGAATGTTTTTCCAAGAAAATGGGTGGGAAAATATTGTTAAAGGGATAGTTCACCCAAAAATGAAAATTCTGTCATCAATTACTCCCCCTTATGTCTTTATCTTTTAAGATGCCATTATGAACTTTTTGGAGCTTGTAAGTTTTGGTTACTGGACTTTAAACGGAGGGACAGAAATCTCCCAGGTCTCATTAAAAATGTCTTCATTTGTCTTCCGATGATGAACGAAGGTCTAATGGGTTTGGAACGACATGAGGGGGAGTAACTGATGACAGAATTTTCATTTTTGGGTGACGTAGTGGTGTAATACAATCAAAAGGTGCTTCAACAAGGTATTAGTTTAGGGGTGTGCACACTTATGCAGTTAGGTTATTGCAAGTTTTGTACATTATTTATCTTGGCTTAATGTTTTTAACAGGTGTGTAGACTTTTTATATCCACTGTAAATCAGGGATGTCCAATTTTGCCTGCAAAGGGCCAGTATTTTTTCAACCAACAATAAATCATCGGTTATTTTGAAAACAGTGACTGGGCCATTCTCAGGATTCAGTGTTCTCCAAAACCTCCATTAATATTATTAATAAGGAAAACCACTACAATATAACTGACCCAAATGTTGTGACGCAAAAGAAAATTCTAAAATAAAAAATAAAAGTTGGAGATATCAGCATTCAGCCACGACCCCATTAATCACCGGTACATTTGCATAGATTATTTAAATAATACAAAAAAATTCACTGAAATGAAATTGAATCTACTTCCTACTAATATGTAGTTGTTTTTCTCTACAGGATTATATTATTTAACTCATACATTTCACCATTTTCTGTCGTGGCTCAGATGCATTCAACCCTGTCAAACTATGTCAAATAGTATTTTTAACTTCTTTTTTTTTTTTTTTATGTCATTTCGAGGAAATGACAATGTCTGTTTGACTGCATGGATCAAACAGAGAAATGCTTCTGTTCCCTCCTCTATAAATATTGACATTTTCACTTTCGGTTCAATCTTATCGAGCTCAGAGTTTCAACTCTGTTACTGCTACAAATGACAAAGTAATCACACAGTACACAAATATCTGATGTGAATAACACAGCGTTATACAACCATGACTGCTAGTGTAAGAAGTTATTAATGATTTTTGGACAAAACTTTGACCCCATAACATTCAACCCTTAAAGATTTTTTCAACCTGACAGGGTTGAATGATTGATTGTCACTTCTTTAATAGGATATTCTTAATGATAATACTACTAGGGAAATGTGTGCTCGATATAAGTAGAGGTGAAGGAGTCAACTGAAGAAATATGGTGCTGACATTTAATAGCCTGTCAATTAGAGATGTAACACAATGCCAATATCTGTATCTGTTTAGTGCTCCAAATATCTGTATCTGTATCCGGATTTATATCTAAAGTAGGCGTGGCCTAAATCAGAAAGTTTTTGTTTGTTTGTTTTTTTTGTTTTTTAAACGAACCCTACCATCTATCACTCTGCCCCCAGAAACACTAATAAATAACCCGGATGTACAATTATAAGCAGTTTCAGCATGGTGTGTGAATTCTGGCTCTGACAGTTCCTCAACCTCAGCTACATCACTCCCGTTTATAATCAGTCTCAGCTGCACACTGCTAAAGTGTACTAAATAAATGTACACTGGACTGTTTTTTTTTAAATCCTGCTCGCACGGTTAGTATTTTTGTTTGAACCTGCCTGTGAATTTTCTAACAATTTTACTTTAGTTTAGTTAGTATTTTCCAAAATATAAACATACTAATTTACTAATTAAACATACTAGCCTAATTAAACCACCATGACCCTGACCAGGCTGTTACTAAGGATGAATGTAAGAATGCTGTAAAAGCATACTACAACACTGAGTCTGTCTTTGTTTGTCCCACTTACTGAAGCCCATATGAAAGGTAACACCTCCCGCTTGTGTCTCACACACACACACACACACACACACACAAACAAAAAACAAATAGTGCACCTCCTATTCGTATCTGTATTTGTGTCTGTTTAGAACACATTATCTTTTCAATCCAAATGATGTATTCATATTCGGTTACATTCCTACTGGGAAGTGTCCTTCTCCTTAGGTTGCATGTAAAAGTTAAATAATAATTATTAAATCAGCAGGCATAAGAAGTGAAGTGGAGAAGAAGAAGAAGAAGAAGAAGAAGAAGAAGAAGAAGAAGAAGTGGAGAGAGGAGAAAAAAAACAAAGGGAGGAGACCTTGAGGATCATTCTAACCCCTTGATCTAATCGATTAATAAGACCTGAGTGTATGTATGGAATAATATATTACAGGGTTAAACTGCAGATCAGATGAAGAAGCGCAAGGCAGATATGTTTGTGTGTGTGTGTGTGTGTGTGTGTGTGTGTGTGTGTGTGTGTGTGTGTGTGTCAGTCAGACAACGTGAGGAAGGCAGAACTGAAAAAAGCACTCCAGCATGAAAGACTTGAAATGTCATGAATATAATATTGGGAGTCACGCTTTTGTCAGACACTAATGCTAAATAATATCAGGTCATCAGACTCGAGATGGGGAAATATATTTTCTTGACAGTTAAAATATATTCCTGTCAAATGAGATGATATTAAATGCAGATATGTGAAGTATTTTTTTTTTCTTGCACTGGTTAGACACAAATTGCACCGATTCCTGAGAATGTCCCCTGCTGGGAAAAAAAAAACCCAAAACAAAACAACAGAAACCATTAGAGAAATTCTAATGGTTTCCACTACAAATACTGGAATTTAGGATTTAATAGTTGTATTAGTTTCCACTAGACATAAACATGCCACCAACAGGAACCCAACACATTACCAGTACAGACCCACAAGGACCATTATAGTTTCCATTAAAACCATTTGATTTTCTGTGATGGTTTCTATCGTTTTGTTTTTCAGCAGGGTCCCGATTAAATCTGCACTGGGACTTTGAGGATATACACTGATCTAATTCAACCAGTTCTGTGATACAAAATACACTCACTCACACAAGGGGACATAAACAATGAGAATGAAATTACTGTAAGCATAAAAGAGATCTCATGACCGAGTAAGGCATGCTTTCACTTCTAGCCCTTTCTACAAAAACAGATGGCTAGACTCGGCTTTTACCTGGTTTTCTTTTAAACTGTAGAACAACACAGAGACAATCCAGTGCACACCTGGAGATGGTGGTGTATATACTGTAGTGTAAAACACGACTGCTGTTAATATCAATGCTGTCAGGTGTGTTTTGATAGACTAGGCCTAGGCGAGCAGTACAAAGCGCACGCGCGCACGCGCACGCGCACACACACGCGCTAAAACTCTATCCACAGATATCTATCTGCTACATAAAAGCTGATTACATGGAGTCTGTAACCAGCACAGAAAGTGAGAAGGAGTTTAATGAAGGGAGAAGTACAGGAATTTAGTTTAATAACGACTCTGATCCACACCGTCCTTCACCCAGGAACCGGGAACTTTACTCTCTACACGCCAGGAAAACACTTACTCATTTTTATAGGACTATTATAGGACAGACAGACCATGTTTTTCCCCCCTCACACAACAAGAATACATCATGTATCTATTCCATTTAAAAGCAGAGAAAATCCAAGGAATAAAGTCAATAACCTTCTTTACTTACGGCATAGGGAGAGGAATGACGCAGTCCGGAAGTGCAGTATGCTTTTCCTCCCCGTAACACACGTCTGACCTACAACTTAATGCTTCATCCAGTAACGTGTCCTGCTTGTACAAGAATACAAGTTCGAGCCAAGTGTAAAGACAAGCTAACAGTCTGTACCACAGCCGTCCTCTAACTCCCCCATGTCTTCCCCCTCACACTGCTGTTTTCAGTTACCTGAGGCAACAGGTAGTCCACGGCTCCTGCTGACGTCATACATCAGTTTATCACATTCACATATTTGTCAGTTAAATTAATTCAATTTATTATTACCAAAAAAAAAAAAAAACAAACAACAAAAAAACATAGTCAGTGTAAAATGGGTTTTTAAAAAATATTTTATACAAAATTCTAAAAACAAATATATGTGTTTTTCTTTAGGGAAAAAAAAAATCCTTTTCCAGTAGGTGGCAGTTCTGAGCCTCACAGAAACATTGGACAAAGAGGTGTGTCAAGTATCACGTGGCTTTATTGTCATTTCAATCATATGCAGCTGGTACAGTACACAGTGAAACGAAACAACATTCCTCCAGGACCATGGTGCTACATAAAACAACATGCTAACCACATGAGATGACACAGAACTAAATAAGATCTACACATTTCTACATAAAGTGCACCTGCAAACACCGAAAGACAGTACAGTGACTACCAAAACAGGAACAATAGGAACAGTAAGTGACAGTGTAAGCGTCGACCAGTACACAGTTCTAGTGTGGTATGTTTGGAGCTGGATTTTAAAATCATGTACAGAGGTAAGATTACAGAGGGCCTGTGGGATAGAGTTCCAAAGTGAAGGGGCTACTGTGCAGAAAGCCCTACCACAGAGTGAGGTCAGGTTGTAATGTGGAATGAATAATTATCCAGAATCAGATGACCTGAGAGAGCGTGATGGGGTTTGAAAGTGATCAGGAGAATTTGTATTGGATACGCTATGAAACAGGATAGTTGCATGCCATCTTTAGTGAAAGACTGTTACAGTGATGCAGAGAAGGATACAGAATTAATGGAGGAAAAGTTGCAAAAAAGAGATTTTACAGTAGACATGGAAAGAGGAAATTCACAGCTCAGTTCCATAAATAAGGGATCAGACAGTCCGATCTGAGATCCAGACACAGTGACATTGTTTAAACCATGAGTACATATCAAATCAAAGATATGGCCGCAAGTTGGAAGATCAACATGTTGTACAAGGTTGAAACATTTAAACAGATAAAAGTTCATGGGCAGCAGCACAATCAGCACCAACATCTATACTGAAATCACCAAGTAATAACACAGATGGACATATGGCACTGGTAAGAGTTAACAGCTCGGACAGATCGCTGAAGAAAGTCAACAGAGGGTTAGGAGGCCGATACACAAGCACAAAAATCAGCGGCGATGGACCAATAACTTTAAAAACACAATATTCTAAGGTGGTAATGTCATGAAGAACCACCTCTTGATTTCGGGTGCAAATCCCACATTAAACCTTGATACACACTACATATTCTAATTAATAGATAAATTCGGGTATATCGGGACATCAGGGCGGTTTAACTGAGCAAGTGCTTGATAGAAGTAGCATGACTGATCAGAGTGAAGACTCTGACAAGAATGTTTCTATTCCTGCTTTCGTTTCTTTTCTTCTTTTTTTTTTAAAAATCTTGTTGAGGACTTCACCAAAGCAAAAGCTGCCCCCATCTATGGGACTGTACCATTGACGTGTGCTGTTGATATGTAAAGGAATCACTGGCTTTGGGGGAAATCCATCCCTCTGCTTCCCCTGCAGTTGTGGGTTTCTTTGTGGAGAAGGAGGACAGGGGACTTTAGACCCTGCATTGATTACAGAGGGATGAATGCAGTTACCATCAAGTACAGGTATCCATTACCACTGGACTTAATTCATGTGACATCAAGTAAGGTTCAGCAGGTCAGCACCAAACAGGAAACTGACCCCTTGTCTCTGACTCCGACTGAGATTTGGGATGTTGACATACGGAGTGCTTCACCATTCCATTTTTAAATAGAGATGATACTTTTTAATATATAAAAAATGATTTAGGAAATAAATATTGGAGTACTCTGCAACATAATACTTGAGAAGTTCATTGAAGACCAAGATCACAAATTCATGAGTAACCTTAAAAGTAAGAGATGTAAAGGGACAGGGTGATAGGGTGCTAAATTAACAGGAAAAATCTCACTTTTTTTTTTTTACAGGTTTCATTTATATGAAATGACACAAAATGTGTTGACCTAAAAATAAAAATAAAAACATACACTGAAAACTCTCATTCACTCTTAGGGCAATAACTAAGAGGTGTACAGCACGCAGAACTGCCTGGAAAAGGTTCTTCAAGGATCAAGGTTGAAGATTTGCAGAAGATAGGAGCATTTTGGGGTCACCAAGTTAGACACCACCTCCATCTGTCTCCAAACTGTTTGGCAGATTTTTGCACAAAGGCACTACAATTAATACAGATATTAATACAGATCAGAACAGTCACTTAAAGTGTTTAATAAAATCTTACTCTACCTTTAATGAATAAAATCGCATTATACCTAGGGTCACCTTTGTTATGAAATATATTTCAATGTATATAGAAATTTAAATAAATGTAAAACCAGCAAGCTGTACATTTGCATTGACAAATACCCAAATGTAAGTAATATTATTACCCTTAAGTAGCATTATTGTGCTAGAAAGAAAAAGAAATTGTTTGTGGTAGCACTATAATCCCACTGCACTGTTTTAAGTGTGAATTCATTTTCACTGAACTGAAGTTAAGATTTTCTGAACAAATTGACATTTCAATTAGCCTAACACAATCATTAATAGCAGTGTCAAGTAGGGCAACTTTCAGTCAGTTGGTATAACTAGGATTATTACTCAAATTGCATTTAAATATATTATTTCCATTTGATATATTTTTTAAAGCCATGATGATATAAAGCAAGATATTACTCTGAACCTAACCCATGAATTTTGAATCTTTCACACAAATGTTTAAGATGTGCAGAGGGCATGTGGATGTTACTTAATCACTTTTCAATATTTACATATACCAAGCTTAAACAAATTTATGTTCCCCATATGAAATTTAATTGACGTAAGTGTCTGGACACAGTCGTCGTTTCTAGAACGACTCTATGTAAGAGAGAGAGAGAGAGAGAGAGAGAGAGAGAGAGATGGCTACTAGCTGTCTGCCCATCTGACTGTTGTGGGTTTTTCCTGAACATATTTAATCATTTGCAGTTGTGGGGTTCACTGTTAAAGTCATATTGTATATAATGGCAGTTAAATGATTATTGGTGTCAGTTTGTTTCTTACTGCAGTATAAGGATGTTATACAGGTTTGAGTGTTTATGCTTTACTTTAATAGTGAGAGTGCACTCACCAGTTGATTTCAGGCGGGTTGCTATTTGTGGTACTGCCTCCTGCTCAGGACGCTAGGACTGCTGACCACAGCTGCAGTGGTAGCTCCCTTGGGTCTTCTGAAACTAAGAATTTCAGTAGATTATCAGCCTGTGGCTGGACCCAGGTATCACAGACAGAGATGCATCCTTGTCTCAGCGGTAGAGACACAAACTCTAGCACACTGAGACGCAAGACTTTTCTCACAATGGTCCCACAAGGACCATTATAGTTTCCATTAAAACCATTTGATTTTCTGTGATGGTTTCTATTGTTTTGTTTTTCAGCAGGGTCGCGATTAAACCTGCACTGGGACTTTGAGGATATACACAGATCTAATCCAACCAGTTCTGTGATACAAAATACACTCACTCACGCAAGGGGACATAAACAATGAGAATGAAATTACTGTAAGCATAAAAGAGATCTCATGACCGAGTAAGGCATGCTTTCACTTCTAGCCCTTTCTACAAAAACAGATGGCTAGACTCAGGGCTTTTACCTGGTTATCTTTTAAACTGTAGAACAACACAGAGACAATCCAGTGCACACCTGGAGATGGTGGTGTATATACTGTTGTGTAAAACACGACTGCTGTTAATATCAATGCTGTCAGGTGTGTTTTGATAGACTAGGCCTAGGCGGGCAGTACAAAGCGCATGCGCGCACACACGCGCACGCCCGCGCTAAAACTCTATCCACAGATATCTATCTGCTCCATAAAAGCTGATTACATGGAGTCTGTAACCAGCACAGAAAGTGAGAAGTAGTTAAATGAAGGGAGAAGTACAGGAATTTAGTTTAATAACGACTCTGATCCACACCGTCCTTCACCCAGGAACCGGGAACTTTACTCTCTACACGCCAGGAAAACACTTACTCATTTTTATAGGACTATTATAGGACAGACAGACCATGTTTTTCCCCCCTCACACAACAAGAATACATCATGTATCTATTCCATTTAAAAGCAGAGAAAATCCAAGGAATAAAGTCAATAACCTTCTTTACTTACGGCATAGGGAGAGGAATGACGCAGTCCGGAAGTGCAGTATGCTTTTCCTCCCCGTAACACACGTCTGACCTACAACTTAATGCTTCATCCAGTAACGTGTCCTGCTTGTACAAGAATACAAGTTCGAGCCAAGTGTAAAGACAAGCTAACAGTCTGTACCACAGCCGTCCTCTAACTCCCCCATGTCTTCCCCCTCACACTGCTGTTTTCAGTTACCTGAGGCAACAGGTAGTCCACGGCTCCTGCTGACGTCATACATCAGTTTCTCACATTCACATATTTGTCAGTTAAATTAATTTAATTTATTATTACCAAAAAAACAAACAAACAACAACAATAAAAAACAGTCAGTGTAAAATGGGTTTTAAAAAATATTTTATACAAAATTCTAAAAACAAATATACAGTACCTCACAAAAGTGAGTACACCCCTCACATTTTTGTAAATATGTTATTATATCTTTTCATGGGACAACACTGACGAAATGACACTTTGCTACAATGTAAAGTAGTGAGTGTACAGCTTGTATAACAGTGTAAATTTCCTGTCCCCTCAAAATAACTCAACACACAGCCATTAATGTCTAAACCGCTGGCAACAAAAGTGAGTACACCCCTAAGTGAAAATGTCCAAATTGAGCCCAATTAGCCATTTTCCCTCCCCGGTGTCATGTGACTTGTTAGTGTTACAAGGTCTCAGGTGTGCATGGGGAGCAGGTGTGTTAAGTTTGGTGTTATCGCTCTCACACTCTCTCATACTGGTCACTGGAAGTTCAACATGGCACCTCATGGCAAAGAACTCTCTGAGGATCTGAAAAAAAGAATTGTTGTTCTACATAAAGGTGGCCTAGGCTATAAGAAGATTGCCAACACCCTGAAACTGAGCTGCCAAGACCATACAGCGGTTTAACAGGACAGGTTCCACTCAGAACAGGCCTCGCCATGGTCGACCAAAGAAGTTGAGTGCACGTGCTCAGCATCATATCCGGAGGTTGGCTTTGCAGAATAGACGTATGAGTGCTGCCAGCATTGCTGCAGAGGTTGAAGGGGTGGGGGGTCAGCCTGTCAGTGCTCAGACCATACGCCACACACTGAATCAAATTGGTCTGCATGGCTGTCGTCCCAGAAGGAAGCCTCTTCTAAAGATGATGCAAAAGAAAGCCCGGAAACAGTTTCCTGAAGACAAGCAGACTAAGGACATGGATTACTGGAACTATGTCCTGTGGTCTGATGAGACCAAGATAAACTTATTTGGTTCAGATGGTGTCAAGCGTGTGTGGCGGCAACCAGGTGAGGAGTACAAAGATAAGTGTGTCTTGCCTACAGTCAAGCATGGTGGTGGGAGTGTCATGGTCTGGGGCTGCATGAGTGCTGCCGGCACTGGGGAGTGTACTGTGACATGTACTGTGACATACTGAAGCAGAGCATGATCCCCTCCCTTCGGAAACTGAGCCGCAGGGCAGTATTCCAACATGATAATGACCCCAAACACACCTCCAAGATGACCACTGCCTTGCTAAAGAAGCTGAGGGTAAAGGTGATGGACTGGCCAAGCATGTCTCCAGACCTAAACCCTATTGAGCATCTGTGGGGCATCCTCAAACGCAAGGTGGAGGAGCGCAAGGTCTCTAACATTCACCAGCTCTGTAATGTCGTCATGGAGGAGTGGAAGAGGACTCCGGTGGCAACCTGTGAAGTTCTGGCGAACTCCATGCCCAACAGGGTTAAGGCAGTGCTGGAAAATAATGGTGGCCACACAAAATATTGACACTTTGGGCCCAATTTGGACATTTTCACTTAGGGGTGTACTTACTTTTGTTGCCAGCGGTTTAGACATTAATGGCTGTGTGTTGAGTTATTTTGAGGGGACAGCAAATGTACACTGTTATACAAGATGTACACTCACTACTTTACATTGTAGCAAAGTGTCATTTCTTCAGTGTTGTCCCATGAAAAGATATAATAAAATATTTACAACAATGTGAGGGGTGTACTCACTTTTGTGAGATACTGTATGTGTTTTTCTTTAGGAAAAAAATCCTTTTCCAGTAGATGGCAGTTCTGGGCCTCAGTTGCTGCTCATGTTCACACAGACGCTCTTCTTATAGACTAATGCACAAATAAACACGTCATACAATGTCCTAAAGCCTACCCTAAAACTTCACAAATAAAAAATATCCCATAATCCATTCAATAATTCAATAATCCATAATCCATTACAATAATTAAATTCAATTGTATTTGTTTATATAATAATAATAATAATAATAATAATAATAATAATAATAATAATAGTCTGTTTTTTTATAGCACCTTTCTACAAACTCATGGTCACTTTACAATTAGAAAGCAAACACAAATCACCCAACACAGATTCTCAACAAAACATGACAAGGCAGTTAAGAGTCACAGAAACATTGGACAAAGAGGTGTGTCAAGTATCACGTGGCTTTATTGTCATTTCAATCATATGCAGCTGGTACAGTACACAGTGAAAGGAAACAACATTCCTCCAGGACCATGGTGCTACATAAAACAACATGCTAAGCACATGAGATGACACAGAACTAAATAAGATCTACACATTTCTACATAAAGTGCACCTGCAAACACCGAAAGACAGTACAGTGACTACCAAAACAGGAACAATAGGAACAGTAAGTGACAGTGTAAGCGTCGACCAGTACACAGTTCTAGTGTGGTATGTTTGGAGCTGGATTTTAAAATCATGTACAGAGGTAAGATTACAGAGGGCCTGTGGGATAGAGTTCCAAAGTGAAGGGGCTACTGTGCAGAAAGCCCTACCACAGAGTGAGGTCAGATTGTAATGTGGAATGAATAATTATCCAGAATCAGATGACCTGAGAGAGCGTGATGGGGTTTGAAAGTGATCAGGAGAATTTGTATTGGATACGCTATGAAACAGGATAGTTGCATGCCATCTTTAGTGAAAGACTGTTACAGTGATGCAGAGAAGGATACAGAATTAATGGAGGAAAAGTTGCAAAAAAGAGATTTTACAGTAGACATGGAAAGAGGAAATTCACAGCTCAGTTCCATAAATAAGGGATCAGACAGTCCGATCTGAGATCCAGACACAGTGACATTGTTTAAACCATGAGTACATATCAAATCAAAGATATGGCCGCAAGTTGGAAGATCAACATGTTGTACAAGGTTGAAACATTTAAACACAGATAAAAGTTCATGGGCAGCAGCACAATCAGCACCAACATCTATATTGAAATCACCAAGTAAAATAACACAGATGGACATATGGCACTGGTAAGAGTTAACAGCTCGGACAGATCGCTGAACAAAGTCAACAGAGGGTTAGGAGGCCGATACACAAGCACAAAAATCAGCGGCGATGGACCAATAACTTTAAAAACACAATATTCTAAGGTGGTAATGTCATGAAGAACCACCTCTTGATTTCGGGTGCAAATCCCACATTAAACCTTGATACACACTACATATTCTAATTAATAGATAAATTCGGGTATATCAGGACATCAGGGCGGTTTAACTGAGCAAGTGCTTGATAGAAGTAGCATGACTGATCAGAGTGAAGACTCTGACAAGAATGTTTCCATTCCTGGTTTCATTTCTTTTCTTCTTTTTTTAAAAATCTTGTTGAGGACTTCACCAAAGCAAAAGCTGCCCCCATCTATGGGACTGTACCATTGACGTGTGCTGTTGATATGTAAAGGAATCACTGGCTTTGGGGG
The DNA here is from genome assembly GCA_023630585.1 of Cranoglanis bouderius. NCBI lineage: Eukaryota > Metazoa > Chordata > Actinopteri > Siluriformes > Cranoglanididae > Cranoglanis > Cranoglanis bouderius. The sequence continues at coordinate 4,405,200 of CM042537.1, forward strand.
AAATCCATCCCTCTGCTTCCCCTGCAGTTGTGGGTTTCTTTGTGGAGAAGGAGGACAGGGGACTTCAGACCCTGCATTGATTACAGAGGGATGAATGCAGTTACCATCAAGTACAGGTATCCATTACCACTGGACTTAATTCATGTGACATCAAGTAAGGTTCAGCAGGTCAGCACCAAACAGGAAACTGACCCCTTGTCTCTGACTCCGACTGAGATTTGGGATGTTGACATACGGAGTGCTTCACCATTCCATTTTTAAATAGAGATGATACTTTTTAATATATAAAAAATGATTTAGGAAATAAATATTGGAGTACTCTGCAACATAACACTTGAGAGGTTCATTGAAGACCAAGATCACAAATTCATGAGTAACCTTAAAAGTAAGAGATGTAAAGGGACAGGGTGATAGGGTGCTAAATTAACAGGAAAAATCTCACTTTTTTTACAGGTTTCATTTATATGAAATGACACAAAATGTGTTGACCTAAAAATAAAAATAAAAAACATACACTGAAAACTCTCATTCACTCTTATGGCAATAACTAAGAGGTTTACAGCACGCAGAACTGCCTGGAAAAGGTTCTTCAAGGATCAAGGTTGAAGATTTGCAGAAAATAGGAGCATTTTGGGGTCACCAAGTTAGACACCACCTCCATCTGTCTCCAAACTGTTTGGCAGATTTTTGCACAAAGGCACTACAATTAATACAGATATTAATACAGATCAGAACAGTCACTTAAACTGTTTAATAAAATCTTACTCTACCTTTAATGAATAAAATCGCATTATACCTGGGGTCACCTTTGTTATAAAATATATTTCAATGTATATAGAAATTTAAATAAATGTAAAACCAGCAAGCTGTACATTTGCATTGACAAATACCCAAATGTAAGTAATAGTATTACCCTTAAGTAGCATTATTGTGCTAGAAAGAAAAAGAAATTGTTTGTGGTAGCACTATAATCCCACTGCACTGTTTTAAGTGTGAATTCATTTTCACTGAACTGAAGTTAAGATTTTCTGAACAAATTGACATTTCAATTAGCCTAACACAATCATTAATAGCAGTGTCAAGTAGGGCAACTTTCAGTCAGTTGGTATAACTAGGATTATTACTCAAATTGCATTTAAATATATTATTTCCATTTGATATATTTTTTCAAGCCATGATGATATAAAGCAAGATATTACTCTGAACCTAACCCATGAATTTTGAATCTTTCACACAAATGTTTAAGATGTGCAGAGGGCATGTGGATGTTACTTAATCACTTTTCAATATTTACATATACCAAGCTTAAACAAATTTATGTTCCCCATATGAAATTTAATTGACGTAAGTGTCTGGACACAGTCGTCATTTCTAGAACGACTCTATGTGAGAGAGAGAGAGAGAGAGAGAGAGAGAGAGAGAGAGAGAGAGAGAGAGAGAGAGAGAGAGAGAGAGAGATGGCTACTAGCTGTCTGCCCATCTGACTGTTGTGGGTTTTTCCTGAACATATTTAATCATTTGCAGTTGTGGGGTTCACTGTTAAAGTCATATTGTATATAATGGCAGTTAAATGATTATTGGTGTCAGTTCGTTTCTTACTGCAGTATAAGGATGTTATACAGGTTTGAGTGTTTATGCTTTACTTTAATAGTGAGAGTGCACTCACCAGTTGATTTCAGGCGGGTTGCTATTTGTGGTACTGCCTCCTGCTCAGGACGCTAGGACTGCTGACCACAGCTGCAGTGGTAGCTCCCTTGGGTCTTCTGAAACTAAGAATTTCAGTAGATTATCAGCCTGTGGCTAGACCCAGATATCACAGACAGAGATGCATCCTTGTCTCAGCGGTAGAGACACAAACTCTAGCACACTGAGACGCAAGACTTTTCTCACAATAGGGTTCAAGAAGGAAAGCAAGCAAAATTCTGGTGAAATTATTTTCTTCAGATATCCCAGCATGTTAGGAAGCTGGGGTCAGAGCGCAGGGTTTGCCATGATACAGTGTCCCCAGAGCAGAGGGAAAAAGAGATGGAATAAAGATAACAACAACAACAAAAAACACTTTTTCAACAAGTAAAGGGACACTTATTACTTGCATTTCAAGATTTTATTAAGAATTCAGATAGATAAGAAACTGCCTTTGTGGAAGCCACTGATTTTGTTCATTCAGTGCATGACATACATAAAGACTACAAAAATATAATTTGCATTTGTCATTAACTTTCATTTCAAGTTTCCATAATTTCTCTTTTGGAGACCTTCATATGTAGTTAATGAACTGCAATTTGACAGCATGGCATGTACTTGTTAAATAAATTGTCAAGAACAGAGCAACATTAGACCGCTTTTTTTTTTTTTTTTTTGATGACAAATGATTGCTTTTATGACAATGAGGAGCTTCAGGCACAAATGAATCTTTTAAGTCAAAATAAGCAAGTGTTGTACTAGTGAATGTACTATAATGGTTTATGGAGCCAGGTCAGTTTCCGGTGTACAGACTAAGCCTAATCCGATATTTAAATAAAGTTACGTGAACAAAGTGGTTTAGTTCAGACCAAGTAATTATTTCAGTTTTAAAATGTCCTGACTATGTGTATCCACTGGATTTTTTTTTTTTAATAAAAAAAGTACAAACCCATGACATCCAAGCCCATGTTTTTGGCTTCTATTACATAAAGAACGAATTCTGCCCCATGCATTTTGACACATAAAACATCTGAACCTAAACCATCCCAGGTTCATCTGCATCTTATCACTGTAAAAATCCCCTAAACACAAAAAGCTGCTGAAGTTACTAGGAGCTGAGCCAGGCTGTGCCTTCAAACAGCCAACAGGCCCACTGCAGTCTTCAGCAAGCCTCTCGCAGGGCTGGTTTTCATCATTCTGACAGTAAAAATGAGGGGAATAAAAACACAGTAAAGTTTCTTCCGAAAAAAAGGAAGGAGAAGAGGACCAGAGATTTCCACAGCTGGTCTCCTTTCCCGAAAGATTCCCCTTTTCATTTCTTTCATTCTGTTTATCTGGCACAAAGGAAGTGTGTTTCTCTGTGGCTCTGTGGTAAGCTTAGAGGAGGTTATCCTCACACTGGAATGCTTTGTAGAGAAAGGCAACCACATTCTTCACAAGCTCCCTGTGGGTAGAGGGGCAGAGTGGGCTCCATATCCTTGCTGATTGTGGCCCAGCTCTTTGATTCAATGAACTTCAGGGGAAAAAAAATACAGCCACAGCATGCAGTAGATTTAGTACGACAATTACTTCCCCCCAAAGCAGTAAATGCCTACTAGGTCTGAATGGAATAACAGAATAGTCTTAGACCCATCCTAAACCAAGTCACTTGGACCCTGTACTCCGGGGATACAGGGTATCATTTGGAAAATGTGGTGGTAATGGACACTGGAACGCATCACTAGTAATTAATGCACTGATCGGAGCTGGACAGGATGATGGATGTATGAAAAAGAATGGGTGTGCAGGTTGCTAGTATTAATGTTGCCTGAAAAACTTTTGTAACGATTGTCCATATTTACAAAACACATGTAGATTTTGTCATAAATTTCTTTAGGTATATAAATTTGCTAGCAATCAAGTTCAGATAAAGCCATTGGGGTGGGGGAACTTGGGTCAAACTAGCAGTAGTCCAAATTACACATCTGCACTCGTGGACAATTGTGACAACCTGGGATCAGAGTCAATCTCATATCGGTAATGATACCCCTCCCACATCTCTCTGCAGGTGTCACGCATTTCATAGATGCGCTTCTTTATACCTTTCCGGTTCAGGTACAGCACAAAGAGGAACATTAGGCCCACAAAACCCAGCACTATGCCTAGGAAGACATAGGATGTTTGCAGAGCCAGGTTGTTGCTCTCCTTTACGTGATGGCATCCCAGCACCAACTTCCTTGCAAACAGTAAAGAAATGTTGCGCAATTCAACAGGGAACACACAGACCACATTCTCCACATCTACAACGCGGTCCTGCGAAGTGTTTAGCAAGGTGATGAACGGCTCAATTCCACAGGTACACGTGTACGGGTTCTGCCCGAGATATAACTTTGCTTTTGGAATGCGCTCCAACTCCATCAAGCCTTCCTTGTTGAAGGTTTTAAGGGCATTATGGCTGAGATCTAGCTCTTCTAAGTGCTCCAAACCCAGCAACGTCTCATTGGTAATGGATACTATGGAGTTGTTGGCCAACTGAAGCCGGCGCAGACTGCTCATATGAAAGAAGATGTGAGGGGGTAGGAAGATCAGGCCATTGCTTGACAGGTCCAGCCCAAGCAGACTCTCCAGGCTGCTCCTGCACAGAGCTGTGGCCAGGTTAGTGACCGAGGAGTGATTATAGAGAGCTCGGCTGAAATTCAGCTCTCTCAGAGTGTGGTTGTGCATTATGAAGGCCTCTGGGTGAATCAACACCAGATGGTTGCTGCTCAGGTCCAATGATCTGAGGTTACGCAGGCTGGAGAAGGTGTGCGACGCCACCTCAGATATTCTACACAGAAAAAGAGGATCAGAGTCAATCACTGTGCAACTTTTAGATTAGAAGACATGGAAATAACCTGGAGGTGAAACTATTCCATTCTCCTGAATGAAAACAAAACAATTTGCTGTTTTAGTACTGCTCAGTTAAGAATTGCGCTCCCAAACCCATGCTGCAATATTTTTTTTTTTTTACCTGTTGTTGCTGAGTGATAACGTTGTCACATTGTCCAGTCCCTTAAAATACTCTGGACCAATCCGTCTAATGTGGTTGCCCGTGATGAACAAATTCCTTGTGTAAGTAGGAATGCCGGTCGGTATGTCCCGAAGATCCTTAGAAACACACTTCACAGTTTGTGCAGCTTCTGAACATTCACAGCCAGCAGGGCATAACGCGGAGCGCGTAGCGTGGACGCACAGCAGCGCGAACACGACGCGCAGCGCGAACACGGACATGTCGGAAAGTCTGAAAATTAAGCAGGTAAATGCCTTCAGAATTTCTCTAAATTCACCTCGACCGAGAAGCTTAAACAGGATGAACAAACATGCTTCTTTAAAAAAAAAAAAAAAAATCACTCCGTACCGGCTGCGTGTGACGTCCTTTTTGGAAAGTAAGACAAATCCCGAAAAAGTTGTGCGTCCTGGTCTACACGCGTTCCTCATGAAATGCAAACGCTCTCCAAATAACGTCTTGTGTTCCTGAGGAGGACTTGTGAACTTATGAATGATCACACCGCGCTCTCAGCTCCCTCGGTATCTTGGAGAAGCCATGTGTAGTGAAGTGAGAGGCAGGAGCTGATTATCATGAGAAAGAGGACCATCTGAACTCCTGTGGAACAATGAAATGAAAGCAGCAGCGCTGGACACACGCTTGGAGGAGGGGAGGATGATGAAGGGGAGGAAGAGGAGGAGGAGGAGGAGGAGGGAGACCTACTGGGACCTGGGAGGGTGACCTACTCTCATGTCTGAGAGGAAAGTCCAACATTTACAAATCACAGCAACTATATGCAAGCTTAAAAAAAAAAAAGAAACCCTGTACGCTATTAATTTCCCACGCTGTTCAGTACTCAGTACTCAGTAGCATGTTTTCTGAACACTCTGCTCTTCCTCCTGAGCATCGATTAAAATATTTTTCACTTGTAAAAAGATATTCACAAATGTACCGAAATAAGCAGAATTATTGGCACCTGATTGATCTGTAGTCCTAATAAACTACAACCAATCACAAAGAACTCCTCACTTCTACTCTTTCCTTCTCTCTCGCTCTCTCTTCTCTTCTCTGGAGCTTCTTCTCCGAACAAATTCTCTGTATTATGTTCGCTGCGAGACTCTCTGTTATCTTGGAATAAACTCTGACTTGTGATTTTATTTTTAAGACTCTGCATTTTACTTTAACTCATCTTTGTGCTACAAAAAAAAAAAAATCATTGTCATCAGAAATATATATATTTTTAAATGATTGGTATGATGAGTATTTACATCTGCTAGAAGCACCACGGTCCTGGGTTTAATCCTGAGTTTGGAGTACTGTCTGGGTGGAGTTTTGTGTGTTCCTCCCGTGTTTACATGGGTTTCCTGCAGGTTCTCTGGGATCCCTTCCCACGGTCCAAAAAATATGCAGGTAGGCGATTCGGCTGTGCTAAATTTCATGTCAGAATGTGTGCAGACTGGAAGTTTTTTCTGTCTGTATTTGGGTCCACCCATCTGGCCTTCAACCCAATCCGTTTTGACGAAAACCATCTCCACAGCATGGATGGTGTTCTCAGGGTGATGAGCAGTGTTGAGTTTCTAACAAATGTAGTGGTGTGCCCCAACTTTTTTTTTTTTTTTTTTTGCCACTTGTTTACTTTGTTACGCATTATATTAAAAGAGGGAAGAAAGGTCTTCGGGTCTCTCTAGAGATGCTCTAAAGGCCAGCTCTAGGAAGAGTCCTGGTCATTCCAAACTTCTTCCATTTCACAATGACGGAGCTGACTATGCTCCTGGGAACATCAAAAGATTTAGAAATGGTTTTATTCCCTTGCTCAGATCCATCTCTCAATACAATTTGATCGTGGGGGGTCTACAGAGAGTTCCTCGGAGTTCATGGCTTGTTTTTTTTTAGTCTGACATGCACTGTGAATTGTGGGACCTCATGCACACCGGTGTGTGCCTTTGTAAATCATGTCCAATTAATTCAGTTTGCTACAAGTGGACTCCAGTCAAATTCTAGAAACATCTCAAGGTAATCAAAGCAAACAGGATGCACCTGAGCCTTAGACAAGGGGCTGAATACTGAGCTAAAGGAGATATTTCAGTGATTTTGTATAAACTTGTAAAAAAAAAAAAAATTCTAAAAACATAGTGTAATTTAATGGTCATACAAGGAAGGCTACGGTAACCTAAATAACTACTCTTTACAACTGTGGTGAGCAGAAAAGCTTTTTTTTTTGAAAGATCAGACTATGTTTATCATGGATTCTCACCATCTTTGGATCAATGGGTCTTGATAACAAGATACCATGACTTTGAATCCAGGGTAACTGATAAAACCACGTACAGACTGATGAGGCCAGTTAAGCCCAGTTAAAATGGCATTACTTTGCCTTAAAAGAGGTTAGAGATTATATATTACACGATGTGTCTCTTGTCAGCTTTGGCCGGAACCAGTAGGGGCCACTCTCCTCACACACTCAAGGAGATTCAAGATCTGTAGCAGGAATGTGTGAATGTGTGACTACCCCTGGCTACCTTCTGTTTCAAAGAACAAGCGAGTGTGAAAGAGAGGATAATCAGGAAAGGCAAAGGGGGTGAGAGGAGGAAAGGGGCCGTGGAATTTTCCTGTTTGATTCCAAACAATGACAGGATTTTATGCACCATAGTAATGGATCTGGTGTCCTGATCATGGTGTAGGATTACATCAGGGTTTGTCTGGTGTTTGAAACCAAATGCAAAGTTAATATGTACAGTGGAGAAAAGCAAACAGCAAGGCTTGACATAATAGTCAGAATAAACTCTATATAATACAAAGCACACTTTTAACATATGTGATTGGTTCTATTACATGAATCATGTGGGTTCATTCAGATGTTCATGAAGTTTTCAGTGAGACACAACATTTAATCCATTACATGACGACACGCTGGATGTCATCAAAGTGGAACACACGCAACATTACGATTAAGCACTACAAATATCACTTGTGTGTATTTTTTTTTTATTAAAACAAGTTTATAATTAAAACACTTTGTTTCTCCTTTGCATGAAGAGCAGAGTTGTGCTTTCACTATAAATGCTGAGGTCAACTGAGTGGCGTTTTAGTTTAGCTCTGACAGGTTTTAGTTCCATCTTGGACACAAAAAATATCTATCCTGGACATGAAACACCACTGAACTAGAATCAGACTTGTCATTTAAGGGAAAGGAAACCTGTTTTAAATACAGATCAGTTTCAAACCCGTTTCAGTTTGTTCATCTGTGGTGGTGTGATGAGGTGTTTCAAGCTGAAGATCTTACAACACTTTACTGCAATAAAAAAAATCAAGCCTCTTATATTCTATAGGTTGCATTAATGTAGTCATTAGTGTATATTGGAGTATATTAATGTAAATTCATTTCTGTTGCCTCAGCATGGCTTTTGCATTTTGGTTTGGTGGTTGACTACATCATTTGTTTATTAATTAATAATTCAGTAGAATTACAATAAAAGTGGCAGCTGCAGAGAGATCGGACAAGCATAATACAACCCCTGGCAAAAATGATGGAATCACAGATATGACACAAAACAATTTTTGTTTAATAGCTGAACATTCTGGCTTCGTGAAACACACCTCAAACAAATTAAATTTAATTATTTTAATGAATGCATATTTTTTCCCCAGATCAAACAGAGGATAAAATTATGGAATCATCAAAAAAAACAATTAGCACTTTATTGCTCCTCCTTGAGCCTGAATTCTTTAAGGCAAGGATTTCACCAATGAAAAACAATGTTCTCCATGAAGCTGGTTCCAACTTTCTCGCATAGCGGTTGACAGATCAGCTTTGCAGGATGGAGCCTTGTCGTGGACCAGTTTGTTAACTTTCCACCATAAATCTTCAGTCGGATTGAGATCCGGACTGTTTGCTGGTCGTGTCATTGAGTTGATCTGCCTTTCCTGAAGAAAAGCTTTAACACTGTTTGCTCTGTTGCGAGATGCATCATCATCCTGAACAATGACTTCGTCCTCAATATTTTACATCTCTATTTTCTATCGATGGAATGAGAAATGTGTCCAAATGTCAGTGTACACCTGTGCATTGACTGTTGAGGTCTCTCCTGGTCCTTTACCTGACACACAACCACATGTCTTAAATTAGTAGATTGTTTTCTTCAGACAGTCATCTTTATATGCTTCATTAGAACGGCACCAGACAAAAGTTCCAGCATCATCTCCTTGGCCAATGCAGATTTGTGATTCATCACTGAATATCACTTTCATCCAATAATCCACACTCCATGCTCGCTTCTCTTTAGCCCACTGTTTTCTTCTGTTTAGGTGTTAGTGCTGGTTTTCGTTTGGCTTTTCTATACGTAAATCCCATTACATTCGGTCCATTTCTTACAGTTCTGTAACAAACATTGACTCCTGTTTCCGCCCATTTGTTTTTCATTTGTTTTGTAGTGCATTTCCTGCTTTCAAGGCACATTGCTTTGAGTTTTCTATCCTGACGCTTTGACGTCTTCCTCGGTCGACCCGTATGTTTTCCTTTTATAACCTTCCCGTTTTGTTTGTACTTGCACCAAATTTTAGACACAATTAGTTCAACTGACAACTCTTTTGTTGCGGCCAAGTTTCCTTTCAAAAAAGGTTAAGGTCTTTTAACTGCAGACTAATTTGCATTTTTAGACTTGTGCTGGTATTTGTTTTAGAAATGCAAATTACAAGGTGATTCCATAATTTTTTCCTCTACATGATCTGGGGGGGGGGGGGGGGGGACATGCCATTAATTAAAATTATTTTATTTAATTAGTTTGAGGTATGTTTCACGAAGCCAGAATGTTCAGCTATTAAACAAAAATTGTTTTGTGTCATATCTGTGATTTGTTTATCTGCTATGAAGTAAAAATGCCGGGTGAACATCCTCTAAGTGTGGTGATTATATCATTTTTGCTAGGGGTTGTAGTAGTAATGCTTCTGTTGTATAAAACCAAAATTCAACTCAATTCAATGTTATTTACATAGCGCTTTTAACAACGGACATCGTCACAAAGCAGCTTTACAGAAATCCGTGTATAGATTTAGGTTTAGATACCCAATGAGCAAGCCAGCAACAGTGGCAAGGAAAATAAACTTCAGAAGAACTGAAGCAGCCTTCTGAGGACACTTTCTCCATAACTTCAACATTAATCAATCGATCTAATCTTGAGGTCAGGGTCACAGTAAATCCGGAGCCTATCCTGGGAACACTGGGCGTGAGGTGGGAATACACCCTGGTTGGAATGCCAGCTGTGAGGCAGCAACTCTACCTGCTACAGCATTGTGCTGTCCAATATTTGACATTAAATGTACCTCAAAAACACAATAAATCTCATGTTTGCATGGCAGTACAATAGTTGAGTGCAAAGGGCATATCTGTATATAAAATGACTTAAATACTAAAGCCCTTGAAAACATGCTGTTCTGCAGCACAATAAAGAGAATCGGTAGAAATAAACCACACGGACAATTAGATCCAGTAACAGGATACAAGGAATCATGTTATCAAGAAAACTAAATGTAGGTAGATCAAGTTTCAGAGGGTATGGTGATTCTGTGCAGATATAAAATTAGTTGCAGTAAATTGTCTAAACCGAGGTTATGATTGTGGGACAGAATAATAATAAAAATAAATCAGCACCACTAATTGCATACCTTGGAAGACAAGCATTTGAGAATATAAATTCTTACATTACAATGAGACAAGGGACCCGTAATGGGTTTTCTCTCTCCATCATGTGAAAAACAGGCTTAGAATTAAGGTTTCAGATGTGGAGCTCCTCGTCTGCATGTGGACGAGTTTGTTGTCCCCTGTAGTCCAGCTGACATTCATTGGAGTCCCACTTTATGGTCCAGACCAGGATCTCCATCAGGATACAGAGGTCTCTCTGCCCTCCTTTCACTCTGTGTGGTCACCGCAAGTTCATGTACAGAGCCAAGGACACAATGACGCTGCACAATATAAGGAATGGCAGCCATGTCTTTAGAAATCCAGCACAGCTGCAGGGGAAGAGAAATAAAGACAGGTAAATTTTTATAAATTGTGTATAGTGAATAAGGGAAAAGGAATGAAAAGATATAAAGGAAGGATATAAAGGAAAAGAAATGATTTGAACAGATTTTTGTATGTATATTGATTGATTAATTCATTCATTTATTCATCCTCAGTAACCGCTTTATCCTGGTCTGAGCCTAGACACCTGACAATCTGCTCCTAACCCAGTCATTCACACGTACACTCACCATCCACTTTATTAGGAACACCTGTACACCTGCTCGTTCATGCAGTTATCCAATCATTCAATCATGTGACAGCAGCACAACACATAAAATCATGCAGATGCAGGTCAAGAGCTTCAGTTAATGTTCACATCAAACATCAGAATGAAGAAAAAGTGTGATCTCTAAAGTGTGACTTTAACCGTGGCGTGGTTGTTGGTACCACATGGACCGGTTCGAGTATTTCAGAAACTGATCTCCTGGGATTTTCACACACAACAGTCTCTAGAGTTTACACAAAATGGTGTGAAAAACAAAAAACATCCTGAGAGGGGAGGGTCTGCAGGCTGAAACACCTTGTTGGTGAGAAAGATCAGTGAAGTGAATTACTTGCTCCACTTGTTTTACATATTCATTTTTGCTCATTTTTGTAATGATTTCCAATAACTCACTATAGCTCTGTGGACCAAAATGAGGCTTTCCTTGTTTTTTCAATGATAAAATTAGTGCATCTTCTGCTTCTTCATGCCCTCGTTACTTTCTGCAAGCACTTTATGACCTACTTTGTACACAGTGATTCTAAAGAAAGGTCTTGAGGTCTGTAAGTATAAACCTATTTCTAATGTCAGATTTCTGTGTAATAACGACAGCGGTTCAAGTTCAAGTTCAGTTTATTTGTATAGCGCTTTTAACAATGGACATTGTCCCAAAGCAGCTTTACAGAAGTATATAAACAGCGGTGTAACTACAGAACTACTGTGCACTAACAGTCTGTTTATCTGAAGTCCAATCTAACACACATTAAATATGCACACTGAAATATTGGTGATGTGGTGAGATTAGTGCTGTTAGATTCATGGCGCATTTTTCTTATTCCTTATGAGAAGCTAGATATTGTTAGCATAGTTACAATGAGAGGAAAACATTCAGTGATTCCGGTGATGATGATGTCAGGTTTCACTGTTAGCTCTTAACAATCATGAAAGTTGAAGCTTTGGAAGCTGATCTGTTTGAGCAGGGTGTACAGATGAGAAGAGAGAGAGAGAGCTGGATAGACTAAAGGACTAAAGCGCTGCTGCATCGCTCTATTTACTGTTGGTAGAGATGAAACGAGGGCTAAATCCAACCCCAAACCCCCAACCTCAAATGTTGAGGTTCATAGAAAACATATCCAACGTTTAAACTGAGGAAATGTACCATTTTAAGGAAAAAATAAGGTTATTTTGAATTTTGAAGTTTAGAGGACACGAGTCCATGGTTTCCAAAAAGAACGTCAAATTCCGATTTGTCTGACCACAGAACAGTTTTGCACTTTGCCTCAGTCCATTTCATTTTTTAGTAACACTTACTTTTACAGCCTTTTGTTGCCCCCGTCCCAACATTTCTGTGAAGTGTTGCGACCATCAAATTCAAAATTTACCTTATTTACCTCAGTTTAAACGTATGATATGTTTTCTATGTTCTATTGTGAATAACATATGGGTTTATGAGATCTGCAGATCATTGCATTCTGTTTTTATTTACATTTTACACAGCGTCCCAACTTTTTTGGAATTGGGGTTGTAGCTCATTTAGGACCAAGTTTGCCATGATGACACACCAAACATAGAAACTCACATTCCCAAGGAAAAAAAATAAATAAATTAAAAAATTAAAAATGTAGACAGAAAACAGCCCTCAGGGAAGCCTTAACAGCTGCTAGCCTTTGTTGCAGCAAGCTGCTCTAACACCATGTCCTAAAAGCAAGTGCACCATGTGAGGAAAAAGACTCTGTTGTACGTTATGAAAGGGGTCATAATCATTTGAAAACATAACGTGTTTGATATAGCTGTTATAACATGCTGTCATGACCTCATTCCTAATCAAATAATTAATAAAAATTGTTAGCATTGGCAAATTTCTGTAGTATGAAAGGAATAAAACTCTTTGGGGCATGCTGTTATAGGAAAATAATCAACCACTTTCTGACAGGGCAGATCACACCACCTCGTTGTTGATTATTTTCCTACAAAAGCACACCTTGTAATTTAATTCCTTACATGATCATATATGACAGGGGTGTCGCAGTCATTTCAGGTAACAGGCCAAGTGGGCTGGACAAAAATATATCAGTTTAGTAGATCAATAACATCAATAACTGCTCTTAAACGTGTTCATTTATCAGAATTTATCTGAAAGCTACTCTCTGAATGCACATCTACAAAACACATGGACAGACTGCATTTCATTACCAAGAACAAGCACGTTTGTAAATCGATTTCAAAAGCCATACAGTGGCATGTGTAAGGATTCACTAGTTCACTTAACTACTTACAAATAAAACATGTAAAACAAGTTGTGATTTCATAAGTATTGACCCCTGTTACTGTGAACCTCCTAAATGAATTCTTTTGGAAAAAAAGACACAGTTACATCATCAAATTTCAGCTTAATAATAAAATGATGTTTATTGCTCCATTTCCCCCTATTGATATAAAGCAGACTAGCTTTTTATTAATTTTTTTTCAAAAATTTCAATTCAACTATGGTCCACATGGCAAATTTCATCAGATTCAATACAGATTCTTGATTCATTTGGTGGGTTGGATTAGAACCTTTATCAGGCCGGTCCCAGCTTGTATGACAGCTAGTATGACACCCCTGGTGTTTTTTTTTTTGTTTGTTTTGTTTTGTTTTTTACAGATCTTTCTCCCAATGGACTGGAAGTTTCAAGTTAAGTGAATTTTTGTGTTACTATTTGCTGACAGTTTTTCTATTTTAGCAGACCATCTAGACTCTGAATATAATGTTTTAGAATACTGGCCTTTATACTGACTTTTAAGCGTATATTTTGCCAGTTCATCTGTTTTGACCCAGAAGAAAGGAAAACTGGATGACACCCTGTGGGAAATATCAGTGACAAGGTCGATAAATGAGGTAACATGATATTGCTGGCTCAACAAATTTCTCATTTATTGTTCCTGGCTGCTGATATTTCTAGCAGATTGTCATCCACTTGTCCTTACCTTCTCAAGTTGTGGTCTTGGCGAAACCTGTGGATGCTCATGGCTGAGCTTTTCTCTACACTGGTGTGAGCCAGAACAGCAGACTTATCAACAGACGTCATTCCAACAGCAGCTATGATGTCCATCTGTACAGCTCCAGATGCTATTTTCCTGTTCAAATGTTCATTTCTCCCCCTGCTGATCACCTTCACATTTCTGGATGAAATGACTTTTTAAAAAGGTGTCTTTTTTTATTTTCCTTTTTCATATACCCATTTTACCGGTAAGAATGGAAAACATGAAAAAGCTGAGACTTGTCATTCTAAATCTGCATCCTAGACTTTTTCAGACACCAGTGCAATCATTAAATCCTCTTCTACCTTTTTCAACATTGGTATACTATTTGATTCTTCTCCATCCTTCAAACCCCATATTAAATCTCTAAGTAAAAGGGCTTTTCCTCAGCTCTGTAACATCGCCCTATTTCAACCTGTACTTAGTCTGAAAGATGCAAAACTTCAGAGTGCCTCAATTCCCTGTTCATTCATATATCTGACAGAAACCTTAATAGACGGTTATACTAAATTCCACTGCTGAGTCCTCACAAACATAGCCTTTGACATTTCACATACAGTGGATATAAAAAGTCTACACACCCGTTAAAATGGCAGGTTTTTGTGATGTTTAAAAAAAAATAAAAAAAATAAAAAAAAACCAAGATAAATAATATCAAAACCTTTTCTACCTTTATTGTGAAATTTTAGCCTATTAATTAAAGTGAAAAACAATAAGAATCATTTTAGGGGGAAAAAATGAAAAATATAAAATATACAATAACCTGGTTGTTTGTGCACACCCCTAAACTAATACTTAGTTGAAGCACCTTTAAATTTTATCACAGCATTCAAGCTTTTTGGGTAAGAGTCAATCAGTTTGGAGTGTCTTCACTGAACAATATTTTGCCATTCTTCCTTGCAAAAGCATTCTAACTCAACTGTCAGATTGGCTGGGCATCTCCTGTGCACAGCCCTCTTCACAGATTTTTGATTGGATTTTTTTTGGACTCTGACTGGGCCATTCCAAAACCTTGATCTTGTTTTGGTGAAGCCATTCCTTTGTTGATCTGGAGGTTTGCTTTGGGTCGTTGTCATGCTGAAAGGTGAAATTCCTCATCATCTTCAAGTGTTTTAGCAGAAGCCTTAAGGCTTTGTGCCAAAAGTGACTGGTATTTGGAGCTATTCATTATTCACTCCACCCTGATTAAAGCCCCAGTTCCAGCTGAAGAAAAACAGCCCCAAAGTATGATCCTACCACCACCATGCTTCCCCATGGATATGGTGTTCATTTGGTGATGTGCTGTGTTTTTTTGTTTTTTGTTGCACCAAAAATATCTTTTGGTATTATGGACAAGAAGTTCAACTCTGGTCTCATCAGACAATAACGCAATATTCCACATGGTTTTGGGAGATTGGATGTATTTATTTATTTATTTTGGTTAAAAAAGGCTTCTGTCTTGCCACCCTACCCCACAGCCCAGAAATTCGTTAGATTGTTGTCACATGTACGGAGCAACCAGTACTTGCCAGAAATTGCTGCAATTCTTTTAATGTTGCTGTAGGCCTCTTGGCAGCCTCCCTGACCAGTTTTCTCCTGATCTTCTCATCACTTTTAGAGGGACGTCCTGTTCTTAGTAGTGTCACTGTCGTGCCTCATTGTGGCCCATGGCTTTTTCATTTGGATGTTACCAAGAAGATGTCAGGAAAATCCAATAGGAGCAGCTGGACTTTATTTGGGGTTAATCAGTCACTTTAATTGATGGCAGGTATACACTAATTAGTATTTTACATGAGTTTGAATGTGACTGGTTCTGAACACTGCCACATTCCCAATTATAAAAGGGTGTGCACACTTATTCAAGCTTGGTATTGGAAATACCAAACAAAAAAACCCCAAAAAAAACATTTCTGGGTGTTTTTCGCCAATTCAAGTAGTTTTCCGGAAAAAAAAAAAAAAAAACCTTTTGAACAAATGCGCAGCAAAATCAAGTATTTTTGGCTGCAACAATCACAAAAAGACTCTGTATAATCCTGTACAGACTGCTTTACATTCTAAACACTGCATATGTGTTACCCATTTGTATTGCTCCAAGCTCCTGCACATTTGAATACACACTACGATCTACTGGTGATCCCTATGATCGAACTGTTTACTATGATACTTTTATCCAAACTGAGCTGAAGGATCATCACATCCTTCACAGCCTTCTGATTATTGGCCTTCAGCCTTCACCACTGAGCCGCCATATCCCTTCATTATTTTACTTCTTTACTTAAGAAATAACTTTTTAATATTGCACTATAACAAACTGATTAATAATATAATTCATGTTTGTGTCCTTGTTGACCTAGTTGATATGGTGAACATCAAGCACCTGATACTGTATGTGCAAAGAGTAAGGAGACTAAAAACATGGGAATCTGTCTGTAACTCCACGCTAAAAACAAATACAGAGCATTGTGACTTTTTAGTAAAATGAATGGGCTATATGCCAATGCATTTCATTGTAGAATACTGTTAACAAGCTAAGGTACAGTATTTGTAAACTGCTCTAGTAAGGTAATGGTTCTGACAAAAATCAAATCAGCTTAATGGACAGTTGATATTTTCTTTCTTTTCATTCTTTTTCTTCCATTAAAGTAATTCCACCTTCTATTATGCCAGTTTGTTCATTCAGACAGCAGCTGGCTCCTGCACCTGCTGTAAGCCTGTTGACATTGCAGTTAAAGGCTGCAAACTGTTGACACAATACATTTACTATAAGACAGTAAGCATATCCAGCAAATAGAAGCATCATTAAACATGTAAATCTTCCTATTCCACATCACAAAGATGAATGATTAAAAAGGAAGCCAAAACAAACCAAATTTTAAAAAATACTACAAGTTACAGAACTGCGATTTTCCTATCCTCTAAATCTTAAAGAATTATTAATGCCAGCTAACAATTAACAACGCCAGTTCCACAGTCTGGTCAACTTAGCTATTGTACCATCATGGAGTAAACTGAAATTTGTTGCATTATCAAGGATAATATTTTCCTAATATTTTGTATAAGCCCGTTGTCGTCTGTGACAATAGTCCTGCTATATCATGAAGGGAACATTTACCTATTTGCAGCCATTCTGCATTCTATAATCTTCTGAGGATCTAAAAGGTGTTGCGTGAATATGGCTTCGGTCAATAATTCATAACCTGAACAGATGACTGTTTACCTGCACTTGTCAGCTAATAAAAAGTCCATAAAAAGTTCCAAAAGTGTGTTTAACAATTGAAAATCCGCCAGGACCTGGATCCATACTGCATCATGAGCCGGATGATGAGAGAAGCCAAGTTAGAAGTTAAACCGTCTGGGGAAATCGACTTCACTATTTCCATTTGCCTAAGAATCAAATTTAAACCATAAAATTTTGAATGGTTCATGCCGAGTTTATCAGAACGCAGTCTGAACCACACACCAGCTAACATGCACACAACTCAGTTAGCAACTTAGTTTTCCAGTTGATCGATCACTGGCTTGGAACTGAGGAAAGACTGCCTCTTACTTGCATTACTTTTTTTTTTTGGGGGGGGGGGGGGGGGGGGGATTGCAACGGAGAGAGTGAAACAGAACATTTACAGATACAGCTAAACATCTAGTGATAACTGGGAATGACAACTGAAAATTCCTTTGAATGTGCGCATACAATTTCATTACAACATCCTTCAAGTAAAAAATTAATACACCCACAGGCCAATTTAATAGGAACGCCTGTAGCCCTGCTCATTCGTGCAATAATTCAATCAGCCAGTCATGTGGCAGCAGCGCAATGCATAAAATTATGAGCTTCAGTTCACATCGAACATCAGAATGGGGGAACAATTCATAGGTTTATGATGTGGTTTCTGATTGCTCTAGTTTCTCCTGACGTGTCAGATGAGCTCTGACTGGCAATCTATGTAATACTATGTTTTAAGAACGAAGTACACAAATAAACATTTTTTACAGTATTAAAGGTGCAGTAGGCGATTTTGTTTATTTCTTACTTGTACAAGTAAGTACAAGTAAGAAATAATAATAAGTGCAATATATATATAGCACGTGATTAAAAAAATAACAGTTTACGCCATGACCTCAGGACAAAAGTATTGGGTGGTTGAGAAAACCCTTTTGAAAAAACTAATTTCAAGTCGGGAATGCCTGCCCCTCTCCCTCTCTCTATCTGTCTACATGTTACTCCTAAGATACCAGTGATCCCGACCCCGTCTGCTCTCCGGACCTGCCCGATCCATCCTGATGCCCTACTTCTGGTTGGAGTTCTCATCAATTGTGGGTCACTCGCTGCTGTGGAGGATGGCCCCACATGGTACAGCCTGGGGATCATTGGGATTGCTGGGGATGGTGCCACTTGGGGACCATAAAGATGGCTTTGGACCTCAGTTCATATGAACAGTGATGCTATGATGGCTTTAAGACTGCAATTGCCACAAACAGTTTTGCACTCAAGTCTCCATCAGTGAACAGTGGAGAAGTTCAACAAAACAGACTTCATGTAAAAACTGAAATGAATTTTCCTGGTTACACAACTGCACTATTTGACCGTGTAGTATTAGCACATTTATAGAAGGGATTTATTTATTTATAATCCCACTATCCGGTGTCACCCAGATGAGGATAGGTTCCCTTTTGAGTCTGGTTCCTCTCAAGGTTTCTTCCTCATATTATCTCAGGGAGTTTTTCCTCACCACCGTCAAATCTGGCTGCTCATTAGGGATAAAATTATAAATTTAAAATCTATATTCTGAATTTATATATTTCTGTAAAGCTGCTTTGGGACAATGTCCATTGTTAAAATCGCTACACAAATCAAACTGAACTGAACTGTGTTTGGATGGGCTGTTCATTTTACAGACACTCTACTCTACACGCCACCGTAGAACCTGGAGCTTTGTGAACATGAGCCGGAATAGGGGAGGGCTCAAGAAATGTAGTAATCTTACCTAATGCATGTTTAACAGAAATATTTTAGATGCAGATAGAAAATAGAATGTAGTTCTGTGCCATGGATTGATGAAATGAAGGTTTTCGAGGCTTGGTCCACAGCCTTACCAATGTTTATAGTGAGTTTGTGAGGTATGAATGCCTTTGTAACCTAAAGGGAACGTAGTCTTCATGTAAGTTGTTCGGCTAATTTAGCTCTTGAGTGTCTTGCATGTGATTCGTTCTTCTCTCACAAACTAACTGTTCTTTCAACACTGGTGCTTCCTGTGCAAGGAGACACAAAATTCTCTAACCCTCTGTTCATTCTGAGAGATCTAATGGAAGTACAATGTTTTTCTTTTTTTTTTTAAACTATGGATAAAAAGAACAACTGGCTATCAAATACAAGTGGCCATAAATTCAGAATATAGGCTATAGAGGTATGAAACGTGATATGTATAGAGAACTGACCACCACCAACCCTACTAACGACGCATCATCCATGGGTTTTATTCCCTTACAGGATACTAACTGAAAGGCATAACTCCAATTCAGAATGACATGGACTTACCTTTTAAACATTTAAAATATTAAAGACGTCAACAATTTTAATAACAGGGCTTTCCATTATTACACTCACCTGACATGTTTGCCATTAATGAGGGCGAGCAAACAGAGGTTCACCATGTTCCACGAGGTGCTATTGTCATAGCGCATAAGGTTCAATGCCATGGCAACGTGAGAGTGACAGTTGTCACAGCAAAGGTTGTGCTGAAGAAAGAATTAAATAAAAAGTACATTCAGGTAATTTACTACAGCCAAGAGGAATTTTTATGCTTGTAGTCAAAGCAGTTTCCAAAACAACTGAAGAAATTATAGATAGACACACAGTAAAACACACACAAATGCACTTTACCATTCTGTGTTTGTACTCCTCTGAGGCATCATGAACTGCTGTGTCCCAAGCATTAGAGCCACTGGCGTATACTTTGCTGACATCCAGCATCCAGTACCTGAACGGGAAATCTGTATTATTGAATAGTGTGAAGTCATGACTGTCCTTAAAGGATTTACTCAGTAAAACTAAAAATGTGCTCTCAGGTTTATTTAATGTAATTAACTCACTTTGTTGGTCTTCCAAACGCCATGTTGTCTTCCTGCAACACAACAGTTAGTCCAGTAGAATCACTCAGCCATCTATATGTTATAGCCTTATATTTTTCATTACTTCATCGATTCATTGCTTCTTTTTTTGGATTTTTTAAAGGCAGAAAACTGCGTCTTTTCGAGCTCATGCTGCATCAGGTGCGTGCGTCAAACTCAGAAGAAAGCGCTATCCACCCTCTTCTGCATACATTAGCTCACAGACTCCCATGATTGGCTAGTGGTGCTGTGATTGACAGGAGAGAGAGTATGCCCCTCCCACCCACAGAGCATGGCCAATGAGTCCCTTGGATTCTTGGCCACAGATGTCTATAGCATTGCCAGGATTCAAATAAGATTATAAATACTACAAAATATTATGAATGCTACAAACTCACCGATACAAAGTAAGGCCCCGCAAAGTCACGGATCACGCCTGCCGATGTGCAGATCCCCATGTGCCCAATGAATGGAAACAGCCATCTGAAACATCAACAAAATAGACGGTTTAGTCCCAAAGACTATTCAAGTCTTTCAATTTCCCTCGGGATCAATAAGGTTTGATCCCGTTTCTATCCATTTATCTATCTATGTATCCAGTTTTGGTTAAATATCTGTCTTTGGTAGTTGTTACAGAATCTGTCACGTGTCTATGTGTTAGACGAAAACCAAAATAACCAACCCACCACTTGTATTAGGGGTTCCATAGACTAGTCAACTAATACATTCACTAGTTGCCACTGTTCACTAGTTGGGATGGTGGGGAATAAAAAAAAATTGAGGCAGATGACAAGGATATCTGAAACATTTTTCAGATTAGATGAAGCCAACTCCTAAATGAACTGCACAAGACTTTCAGACGGTACTAAGGCCGGAGCTGGACGTGGTGGAGAAACCTCAAAGACTATAGACTATAGACACACTATAGACATTGCATCCTCACATATGCACGATATCCTCAACGTTTCTATAAATAATGACTAGTTGCATCACTGCCACTTCCTTAAATATCTAATGACGCACGTCACGCAAACATCAAGTGTAGAAAACACAGCCCACTAGAAACTCGCTCCTCCTCTGCTCATTTCAGATATGAGTTTTATATCACTGATAAGACGTTAAAAAAAAAAAATTTTTAAAAAGTATTACCGACTGATAAACTAATCCCATCCAAACAGGGCTTTAGACAGACTCGCTGTTTCTACCGCTGTGGCTCTTTACACGACATGATCGCTGCAGGCAGACACCAACACACAGTTAGACAATAACGTATGTACATTTCACACTGATATTTTTTACGTAAATCAACAATAATCTAGTCTGTAGGAGTCAATTCTCCTCACTGAAACACAGATTCTCCTTTCGGTAGCGGGCCTTCAGCTGTAGCAGTGTGGTGTTGAGGAGGACGAGGGAGTTCTAGTGAAATGTGTTGGCTAAGAAGCACATATTTACAACCGAATGAAATATATCCTTGTAGAAAACGTATAATCGTATTTTTTCTTATAGCACGATGTTGTTATTCTTCAGAGATTGGGTGCAGGTTTTCATTCCAACCAAGCAGGAGCCACACCCAGATTCCACCTGTTTAATCAGCTGATCTTGGCTTTCAATAGATTCAGGTGTGGGTTCTGCTTGGTTGGAATGAAAACCTGCAGCCACACCGGCCCTTTGTTCCAAATACGCTTGGACACCCCTGCTCTAAAACAACGTAGATGCTTTCATTTCCAGACAAGAAAGCATTTTTAACCAAAGCATACTCATTTAATTCCACGTTGTGTTTATTCTGCACAGCTGTCCTTCTGGGTGTTTGGGTACATGTTCTCATACAGTGCCTTCCTTCACAAGCACAGCTAGCTTCATGCTTCATGCTACAGTAAACAGCTGTCACTTGAATACAGGAAAAGACCCGTTTGACCAGGACACAGGTCACTGGGTGTAGTTTCAGTGGTAGTGTTTCAGCTAGAGAAAGTAAAAGGTACTAAATTACTGAAGAAGAAGAAGAAGAAGAAGAAGAAGAAGAAGAAAGATTCGGCTGTTTCTCATCCTGAAAGTAAAGTAAAACAAACTGTTCTACTAGAACAACTCACGATAACACGGGGATTGGTGTCCACACAATACAGTATGGATATCGACTGGTGTTTAGGTCTATCTTCTCAAACGCTATTTGATAATTCTTCACCGACTCTATTTCAGCAACATCCGCCATCACCGTATAAACCCCCAACTCCTCTCCAGCCACTTCCTGCTCCTGAGGCCTGGCGGATTGATACAGAAACATCACCACTTCCGATCCCGGCATTGCTTTTTAACCATCGAGTTTAACATAAATATGATTTATAGCATATGTTTAGGTGTTTATCAGACTGAATGTATAACCTGTCTGCTAAAAATGAAATGAAAAGCCGTTCGGAGGAATAGGAACTACTTTTCGTTCTGGCTTCTTCCTCCGCGCGCGCTCTCTCGCTCTCTCACTCTCTCAGTTCAATTCAGCAGTGCTTTATTGGCGTGAACGTCAGAAATTACACTGTTGCCAAAGCAAATAGTTTAGGTAGATTAAATTAAAACTTGCACAAATAATACATTCTCTCTCACACCCAAGTAAAGTTTATTATAAACTCACCGTCCACTTTATTAGGAACACCTGTACACTCGTGCAGATATCTAATCAGCCAATCACGCGCTGGCAGCAGCACACTGTAGAAAATCATGCAGATACAGGTCGAGCTTCAGTTAATGTTCACATCAAACATCAGAGTGGGGGGGAAAGTGTGATCTCTAAAGTGTGACTTTAACCGTGGCATGGTCGTCGGTACCAGATGGGCTGGTCTGAGGATTTCAGAAACTGAAACCAATCTCCTGGGATTTTCACACACAACAGTCTCTAGAGTTTACATGCTGTAGAATGGTGCGAAAAACAAAAAACATCCCGCGGAGGGTCTGCAGGCTGAAACGCCTTGCTGATGAGAAGAGAACAGAGGAGAATGACCAGACTGGTCTGAGCTGACAGGAAGTCTACAGTAACTCACATAATCACTTTGTACAAACGTGGTGAGCAGAAAAGCATCTCAGAACTTACTCACAACACATCGAACGTTGAGGTGGAACGGCTACAACAGCAGAAGACCACTTCAGCATCCGCTCCTGTCAGCCAGGAATCTGAGGCTATCATGAGCACAGAATCACCCACTCAGATTCCTGTTCTTGGCTGACAGGAGTGAGCGCGTCTGTTTCTGCTGTCACATCCAGCTTCGAATGCTGCATAAGTTATAAAACAGGATGGGGTGTTTTGTTATAGGAAAACAATCCACACCAGGGTAAAGTGATACGGCTTGACACGAAGCAGTAAGCTATGAAATAACATTTAGGTTTTCAGTCCACCGATCAGAATATTTTCAAATAAATATTGCTGCAAGTTCAATATTTGACTGGAATAGGTGTGTTACTACAATATTAGTGACTGTCACTAAAGTGCAAAGGAGCTAAGAGTAGCTGCTATCAGAAGTGGACAAAGTGCTGAGAAATTATACTGAAGTGGAAGCATCCAGCCAAAAAATATACTCAAGTGAAAGTAAAAAGGTGCTTCTTTTAAATGTACAAGTATTCAAATTGTTTTTAACTGATGAAATTAACTTATTTCCATGTTGTCAAGTTACTTTTATTATTTATCTAAAACTGTTTTAAACTGGTGATTTTTGTTAATACACCATGCATACTGCTTTTGATGTTATTGTTTACTAAATCTGTTGTACGATTTGATTTCATTTCATTTTGCTCTAAATGCACACCTTTCACACTTGAATTCACATTCTTTATGTTTGCACTCTTATGCACTATGTACTTCAGTACAAAGTTCTACCCCAACTCGTTTATTTGCACTTTATCTTTGCAGTAAACAAGCTTTTCTAATTATATAAATAATGTGTCTTTTCTGTGAAGTGCGCCCTCTGGTGGCAGATGGCTAGATCAGTCAGACAATGCAGATGTGCATCCAAATATCTACTAGTTAGCTGAGGATGCAAATTTGGTGCCTGCAAATTTGAAAATGGAGTGACATTGGAGTAGCGCAGCTATAGATTTTTTTCTATGTGAGAAATGAGAGAGAAACAAGAGATATAACAGCTTTGGCTGATGTACCAGTGATACTGACCTATTTGAAACATGGGCACAGACTCGCAGAAACTGGACAGTTGAACAAAATCACCTGGTCTTTTTCCAGTCTTCAACTGTCCAGTTTGGGTGAGTCTGTGCTCATGATAGCCTCAGATTCCTGTTCTTATCTGACAGGAGAGGAACATGATGTGGTCTTCTGCTGTTGTAGCTCATCCACCTCAAGGTTTGATGTGTTGTGCTTTCAGAGATGCTTTTCTGCTCACCACGGTTGTAAAGAGTGATTATTACTATAGAGTTACTATACACTTCCTATCAGCTCACACCAGTCTGGTCATTCTCCTCTGATCTCTCTCATCAACAAGGTGTTCCAGCCTGCAGATGCTCTGTTCACAGGATATTTTTTGTTTTTCGCACCATTCTGTGTATACTCTAGAGACTGTTGTGTGTGAAAATCCCAGGAGATCAGTTTCAGTTTCTGAAATCCTCAAACCAGCCCATCTGGTACCAACAACCATTCCCTGGTTAAAGTCACACTTTAGAGATCACACTTTTTCTTCATTCTGATGTTTGATGTGGACATTAACTGAAGCTCTTGTCCTGCTTCTGCATGATTTCCGCTGCTGCCACATCACTGGCTGATTAGATAACTGCATGAATGTGCAGGTGTAGAGGTGTTCCTATTAAAGTGGAGTGTAGTTTTAGCCTATGTATGTTCTGTATGTAATTAAACCATTATTGTATAAACTGTTTGTATTGTTTGTATTCTAACTGTTACCCAAGATTTTGCCAGTGTCGCTACTGTCGATTATTGTTCATATGAAAAGATATGTTTTTAGCTGTGTTAGTCTGGACTAGGCTTCAGTTGTGCATGTGTGTGTGTGTGTGTGTGTGTGTGTTCAAAAGTTGCCTTAGCAAGCTATGTCAGAGTAATACCATGCTAGTCAGAGTAAGCTATACCCAACCCTAGCAGTTATTAACAGTGTAGCTTCAAAAATCATTGAAGCTGGTAATATAGCCCATGTGTAGCGCAGAGGTTCCCAAACTTTTTGGGCAAGCAACCCCAAAATGGACATTATGACTTTTCTGCGACCCCAAGCCTTGACCACTCTACATTAAAAAATATATATATACAGGTGCATCTCAATAAATTAGAATGTCATGGAAAAGTTCATTTATTTTAGTAATTCAACTCAAATTGTGAAACTCGTGTATTAAATAAATTCAATGCACACAGACTGAAGTAGTTTAAGTCTTTGTTCTTTTAATTGTGATGATTTTGGCTCACATTTAACAAAAACCCACCAATTCACTATCTCAACAAATTAGAATACTTCATAAGACCAATAAAAAAAACATTTTTAGTGAATTGTTGGCCTTCTGGAAAGTATGTTAATTTACTGTACATGTACTCAATACTTGGTAGGGGCTCCTTTTGCTTTAATTACTGCCTCAATTCGACGTGGCATGGAGGTGATCAGTTTGTGGTACTGCTGAGGTGGTATGGAAGCCCAGGTTTCTTTGACAGTGGCCTTCAGCTCATCTGCATTTTTTGGTCTCTTGTTTCTCATTTTCCTCTTGACAATACCCTATAGATTCTCTATGGGGTTCAGGTGTGGTGAGTTTGCTGGCCAGTCAAGCACACCAACACCATGGTCATTTAACCACCTTTTGGTGCTTTTGGCAGTGTGGGCAGGTGCCAAATCCTGCTGGAAAATGAAATCAGCATCTTCAAAAAGCTGGTCAGCAGAAGGAAGCATGAAGTGCTCCAAAATTTCTTGGTAAATGGGTGCAGTGACTTTGGTTTTCAAAAAACACAATGGACCAACACCAGCAGATGACATTGCACCCCAAATCATCACAGACTGTGGAAACTTAACACTGGACTTCAAGCAACTTTGGCTATGAGCTTCTCCACCCTTCCTCCAGACTCTAGGACCTTGGTTTCCAAATGAAATACAAAACTTGCTCTCATCTGAAAAGAGGACTTTGGGCCACTGGGCAACAGTCCAGTTCTTCTTCTCCTTAGCCCAGGTAAGACGCCTCTGACGTTGTCTGTGGTTCAGGAGTGGCTTAACAAGAGGAATACAACAACTGTAGCCAAATTCCTGACACGTCTGTGTGTGGTGGCTCTTGATGCCTTGACCCCAGCCTCAGTCCATTGCTTGTGACGTTCACTCAAATTCTTGAATCGATTTTGCTTGACAATCCTCGTAAGGCTGCGGTTCTCTCGGTTGGTTGTGCATCTTTTTCTTCCACACTTTTTCCTTCCACTCAACTTTCTGTTAACATGCTTGGATACAGCACTCTGTGAACAGCCAGCTAATTTGGCAGTGAATGTTTGTGATTTACCTAGTGAACCAAACTGAGAGAACATTTTGAAGACTCAGGAAACCTTTGCAGGTGTTTTGAGTTGATTAGCTGATTGGCATGTCACCATATTCTAATTTGTTGAGATAGTGAATTGGTGGGTTTTTGTTAAATGTGAGCCAAAATCATTACAATTAAAAGAACCAAAGACTTAAACTACTTCAGTCTGTGTGCATTGAATTTATTTAATACACGAGTTTCACAATTTGAGTTGAATTACTGAAATAAATGGACTTTTCCACGACATTCTAATTTATTGAGATGCACCTGTATATATAATACAGGAATACTGCAACAGTTAAACATTTTATTATGTTAGTAACATAATGTGTGTAACATAAGTAACTATTCTTTAGACCTACTTACAGGTCTAGTGGGAAGTGTTGTGTTGTTCCACACTGGGGTTGTGTGATAAGGCCTGATGCCAAGCAGAGGAGCCTGGTTTATACTTGACGCAGGATCACACACTCGCTGCATATTTTATGTACATCTGGAGAATTTAATGCAGCATGCACTAGATCACAAATTAGAGCCAAAACATTCCTGTACGTCAGGTTTCCAACTCAAAGTGTAAAATGTTTAGTGATTTTATGCACAGAAACATTGAACACACTGACGAGCTCTGTGTCTCTCTCGTTGTGATTGTTCTCATGGGCTGTGTCTCAAATCTACAACTCTGACCTTACATTCAAAAGTATTTACCAGTCTATAAAATCCAGAAGACTGGTGTTCAAAACGGAGCTCTTGGTAGGTTTGAAGGCTACTTTTGCTGAATTCTTGGGCTTAGTGCTGCGTGTCAGGAGAATGAAAAAAGACTGAAATAAATGAGTGAATGTTGGGAATTCCTGGTGTGTGGCTGATCACTGAAGTGTGGTTTGATAGAAGAAGAAGAAGAAGAAGAAGAAGAAGAAGACGCTTTATTGTCATTGAAACATATACAACAAAATTTTATTTGCCAACAATCAGAGAACAACTTTCAACAGTAATAAACACAAGACATTATAATTATACAAGACAATAAACAAGGTCAAAAGTCTAAAGTGACTGGTGTTTTCAATAGAATGGGAGGACCCTGCTGAAAAACAAACAAACAATAGAAACCCTCATAGAATTTCTAATGGTTATAATGGTTATAATGGGAATTGTATTGGTTTTAATGTAAACTGTAATGGTCCTTGTGGGTCTCTACTGGTAATTTGTTGCCTTCTATTGGTGGCATGTTATATCTAGTGGATACCATTAAAGACCAGTATTGGTAATGGTTTTAATGGTTAGCTGATGGTTTGTAATGGTATTTGTAGTGGAAATCATTAGAATTTCTCTGATGGTTTCTATTGTTTTTTTTCAGCAGGGGAGGTAAATTATACGACTATGAATATAAAGAATAAACTAAGATAAATACACTTTAGAATATTATACAAATATAAACATAAAATACAAAAACATATATAAAATATTTAGAGGAGTTCTTTGCTGCACAAATAAAAAAATTAAAAAAACGCGATGTCCTTAAACAGTTTTTGCATTAACTATGGAGATTACGATGTTATGCTGCATTCATGACAACTGGGATCTTGGAATGTTCCAACTTTCCACATTAGAGTGTTAAACATTAAAGAGTTGTTTGGTTAGTGATTCATTATTTATTTTTAAAGTGGGTGTGATCATTCACTGTGTAAAGCGCCGAGAATGACATCAAAGAGTGTGATTAAAATGTCTTGCAGAAAGCGAATGAACATTTCAGTTATCAAAGTAGCTATCACCCAGTGTTTAGCCGTTCAGATATAAATATAAACTCAAAAGACTGCTTTAAAACTTTCCCTGCTGAGAAAAAAACTGAAAAAACAACAACAAATACCATTACAAACTATCAGCTAACCATTAAAACCATTATTGGTCCTTAATGGTAGGGCCGGACGATATATCGATATAACATCGATATCATGATAATGATTACACGATACACATTTCTGAGATATCATTGGTATGGTGATGTATTTTTTACGTTTTTAATAATTAAAATCAAACGGTACTGAATGGATGCCATTGATCTTTGTCTTTGTAGGCGTTTAAGAAAAGTATCGTCAACTACAGTTTTACGGACAGTTTGTTAGCCAAATTATATATCGTGATACGCGACGTGTATCATAGAAATGTCCTCAAGAATGCTGATATGATATCATATCACCCAGCCCTATTTAAGGGTATCCACTAAACATAACATGCAAAAGCAACAAATTACCAGTAGGGACCCACAGGGACCATTACAGTTTCCACTAAAACTAATACAATTCCCATTATAACCTTTAAAACCATTACACATTTTATGAGGGTTTCTATTGTTTGGTTTTTTTTTCAGCGACGCTGAAATTTGTTGTTCTTGTTCTTTACTTTTTACTACGAGCGCCGCCATGTTGAAGTGACGTCACGGAATGGTAACTCGGAGAAGTCGGAGCTCTGAGGGACGTGAAAACAAATTAAAAAAAAAAAAAAATAATAAAACTACGATTTTCCGAGTAGGAATTACAAGTTGGAGAGTTGTTCTTCAATCCCTCCTACTGGGAATTTCGTTAACTTGCCAGTTCCCACAGTGTAAACATGCTCCTGTCACTTTAAATCTCCCAGCGAGTAGCGGTAAGGGGGAGGGGGGAGTGTACGCTAACTGTATTCGCTAATATAAACCCTGCAACCAACACAAAGGATTAAGCTCTACAATGGGTGTTAAATTATACTATACGACCGTCACCGCTTCAAGAGAGGTGAGAAAGAAGCCATGAGCATTATATTCAGCACTTTGTAGGAATCCGTACACTGTAAAAAGAGACATTTAGAATGAAGGGAGATTAGGAGACACACCCAGTGTGTTAGTAGCGTTGCGTCTTTTTCTAATCCTTAATTAAATCCAGTCTTCTGCACAGTTACACTAGTGTTTGTGTGTAACTCGACACTGTGCACCATAGAAGTTAAAAAAGAAAAGAAAGAAAGATGAATGACCTGTCATGCAAACAAAAACAAACAAACCCTTATTACTGCTATAGAGAAGCGGAAGTGCTGATGGCCTGGGCATGATGTCTGAAAGTTGCTTCATGTATAAAGAAGTGAAGAAATAAAGGAAGTAGCATGCATGAACTCTAAACCCTGATGTTTGACTTGTAGCCTATTGCAATGTGATAAATGGTTAACTCATGTCTCTGTCCTGAGCTGTCCTGAGACAGACACTTCACAACCTGTAACAGGTTCCTCTCTTTACACCACCATGTTTGTATCTACAGTACATCTGAAGAGTGCCACAAGGACGTCCTTTAACTTCCCTAACCAGATTAGTCAGATAACATTTCACAATTAATCATCAACTTGGCTTTTTATAGCCAGAAACAAGAGCACATGCTTTTACACTCAAAGTAACTGTTTAAGCAACTCTATAGATTCCATGTACACTAAAGTACAGCTGTTATAATAATATAAATACAGTTTATCAAGGATATGCCCAATGCCCAACCTCCAGCATGCTGACAAATAAAGACCAGTTCCATGGCGAAGCCGTGCGGCTGTCAGCACATAAATGGTTTAAATAAATGGATACTTTAAAAAAATAATAATAATAATGGTTTGATCATATTTGATATGTTTGTTTATTTAAACGTACTTGTTGAATTTCTTACCATGAGTTTCGAACAATAGACTGCAGACTATAAGACTGTAACGTTGTTGTCCTGAATGTTCAGAAGTCGGTATATGACATGCACCACTTGCCTGTTTTCCAGGTGAAATCACAGCAGGCTGAAATGATGCGCATTTTAGAGAGTAAGAACATCCAGTTTGAACTGATTGACATTTCTGTGGGCGGGGACGTCAGGAATGAGATGAGAACCAAGTCGGGTAACCCTAACGCCGCCCCTCCCCAGATTTTCAACGACGATCAGTACTGTGGGGTAAGTATAAGGTCTTTCAGTCTTGAGAATATTTGTAAATACTCTATATGCTTGTACTTTTTAGTTCTACCTTCCTGGAGAGTTCAGTTTTAATGCATGCTACATACATGAGATGAACTTAATTTAGACTTTATTATGTAGAACTATTTAAGTTTAGTTTATACTTATGCATTGAAGTGTATTTGGACCACAACATGTAGAATGGGTTTATGGGTACAGGATGTCATGAATGTCAAAGATACTGTGCGTCAGCGAGCATTCAGGCAGGTTGATTGGTTGAGACAGGGGGGCGTGTCCTGTTGCGTATCCAGAAACGTCGTGACGAGAAGTTACGATCCGTCTCCATGGGTTTAATCAAGGGTTCCAGTACAATGTCAATTGTAATCGTTAACTGTGGGTACAAAATGCATACACACACAAATCTATTTTATTTATAGCATATTAAACTTAAAATAGCGTTTCAGGCTGTTAGTTAGCTAGTTAAACAGTAGGGGCTTATTATATATTCTCATTTAATTCGCCTTTGATGATTTTGATTTGTTCTGTGCTGAAAATGTTTGAGATTTTTCACTCTTCCCTATTTGTTCGAATTAAATACAGTGATTTAGAAGTAAGTAGTAGAGATCCACTTCTGTCTTCATTCTGCACTTAAATGTGGATATTTTTATACGTGTGAATATGAAAGCAGACACTTATGTCACCCTAGTTCACACATGCTCAGAAGCAAAAGTATAAACCAGTCATTAGTAGTGTTGTGTCTGCTTTGGCCTGCAGAATGACATGAATTCAGCTGGGCAGTGGTCCTTTAAGATGCTGGATGCATTGTGCAGAAGATGTGCTATGAAGATTTGATATGGTGCATTATCATTCTTTAAAATTAAAAATGCATTTTACAATATTTTTTCCTCATAACTGTGTGTGCAAGGATGGTCCCAAAATGAAATGAAATAATCCTATTTGTATTTGCATATCAGTATTTCATGGCCATAATTACAACAGAAACACATGAGAAGAAAAAGAAAATCCAAACTACACTTCATTTTTTTCATAACATTAGGCTACATACCTGACCAAATGCAAATTGAAAAAATAAAATGATAAAATAAAATGGATAAATACAATCAAAATCAATTGAAAAGTGCAAGTATGCCATTCAGTTTTCAGCAGGGAGCCAAAAAGAAAAGGGAAATGCATATGATCACTGGCGCCACCTGCTGATCATTTACTTTTCATTTCCCATTTTGCTTTTTCATTTACATCCAATATGCTTAGTAGCTATGGGCGTGGCTAAGACCTGGGACATGCCTAAAATGCAGCACCTCATACAACGCACATCGCGAACATGGTCCGCAACAATATTCAAATGCACAGTGCCATTCAGACATTCTTCAGTGGATATTGTGACCCGAATGTGCGTCAGTAAAACATCCCCCACATCATCACACTTACCCCTGGCCTAATATCATGGGCTTGTCTTGCTTGCACCAAATTTTGATCCTTTCACCATCATCATGATAAGGTGCCTCTCATTTTCCAACCAGTCAAATATTTTACCGCTTTTCAGTGCTCCAAGTTTGATGCTCCTGTCGCTACTGTTGTTCCCTGCTGACCATCATCAGCCAGCACATAAAGTGGTGCGACGCGAGATGACATTCTGCACACCACTGTTGAGTTCGGATGAGATCTGCCAGGTTATGACCTGCCTGTTTGCTTGCATGATATCTTGCCATTCTGCTTTAACCATGGACCTGGACTGGACCTGGACTGGAGATACTCACGTCAGTTGTGCCATGAAGTTTCAGTCACTAACATGGCATGTTGTTTTGTTTTTTTTGTTTTTTTCCCAAATTAAACACTAAATGATGCTGCAAATACTGATCTACCCTATTTATAATGTGCTGTGTTTATGTGACTTATGACTTGTTGGAATGTTGAGTTTGGATGAGGATGAGGGTGTATCTGATAAACTTAACTCAGTGTGTATAACATGGTAATAGCACGGACACCTCACAGTTTCTCTGTTTAATGAATGCTTTCAGAACAAACCTGATTTTCTTTCTTTCTTTTGTTTTTTCTCCAAGTGTTTTTTAATTCATTCAACCCACTTTATGAAGCCTATGTGTGTCTGATGTGTTTTTTGCTCAAAATAGTTGGTCCACTGGACCTCATTTATCAACCTGCATACAAGCGAATTTCTACGTAAATCATTCGTACGATCATTTTGACAAGAAATTTGGTTTTCATGAAAATCCCATGAATTCTGAAAAAACGTTCGTATCCTACTCGTGCTCCTGAGTGTGTGTAAATTTACATGTAAGAAGACTAGCAAATGTAAACCTCGACTTGATCGACTTCAAATCATATAATCGGCATGGATTACTGCGCTTTTATATCTGGGATATACTGTAGAGATGAAACAGTTTGTTTATTACGTTTACAGCGTTTAGCAGACACTGTTATCCAGACCCACTTATACAGGAGCTTCAGAGACGTGATCAAAAACACTTCCTCATTCTGGTTCACTTGGTCAGGGACTAAAAAGCACCATCCAGAACATTGAGTGAAATCATTTTATTAATAAAATCATTTTATTTTATTGACATTAATTAAATATTATAAAAAATAAAGGAAGCAAGCAGACACACACCCATAAATTAAGACAAATAAAACCAATCATTCAGCTATGGTGAAAGAAATGGTGTCTGTGCAGAGCCGTAAACCGTAAACGAACACCTCAGCTGACGCGAGACATACAGCTCACTTTATTATTATTATTATTATTATTATTATTATTGAATATGTTTATTGGCATAGATGTGAATCAGAATAACTGATTATCTTCAGTTTTTTTTGATTGCTGATTTCGTGCTCCCAGCTCTCTGTGCGCTTTAACTTTTATGGAGTTTTGTGGGCGTCACTACATGCAAATGAGCTGTGTTGTGCACGAGGTTGGTAGTTCACGGGCGATCAACATACACACGTGAATAAGCAGAAAACCAGAGTTTCAGAAACTTGTAAATCTAGCGGAAAATGTTTCGTTCGGTTTATGGTTGCAGATATTTATACACAACTTTACTGAAAGTTTGATGTATCAGGCCCATTGTTCAGAAACTCATGCGCTGAACTTTTTTTTTTTTTCCCCTCTTCCTAACAGGACTATGAAATGTTTTCTGAGGCAGTAGAGGCAGACACAGTGGAGAAGTTTCTCAAGATTGCATGAGAGTCCTACCTGGTAGCATCCAATGCCTTTTCCTCTGCTTTGCTGGACCGTGATTCCTAAAAGGAAGACCTGCCTCATGTCCTCTGCCCAATGGCAATGTCTACCATTCTTTGTATCTATGCCATTTTAAAATGCCAAACACACATATTCCTTTCTGCCATGCGGTGATCTGAAAGCACAGAGTACTCCACTGGATTTACTCCACTGGATCATGTTTTCAGTATTAATTTGTGCACGAATCAGCATTCCCATTGATGTTTCTGTCTGTAAATGTAATTAGTTACAGAATATGGAGTAAATGGATAATCTAATCTTGCTTGCAATCAGTTTATACTTAATCTGAAACTAATCTACACTCAAACACAACAAAAACCTGAACTCCTGTGGACCAAAAATATCAGTTACCTTTTGTCTTATTATTTTTTTTTTTAATCTGTTGTCCTTTACAGCTGCTTGTCTTATGTTAACCAAATCGAAGTGATTAGTGGTCAGCATGCTAAGTTTAATTGTATGTCATTAATTAAAAATCTTGGCTGCTTTTGCGGTTTGATGTGGACCAGGTGCATATGACCTTCAGTACCACCGACTGATCTGAAAACACTGTCTTATTGCTCTGTATATGTGGCAAGATAACGAATGTTACCAAGGTTCATAGAATGAAAGCATTCCATTGTATTCCACTGTGCCAATAAATGTCCCTGAAAATGCATTTTCCACATTAATGCAGTCTCCTCTTCTGAAATATGAGCTTTGCTGTGGTTAGATCTTGCATTCCAGAAAAGCCCAATAATCTTCAGAGTGAAAAATTACAGTGTTTTAAGTGACAAGTTGGTCTTATTGTTTATTATGACCCCATATGGCTTCCTGTACTCTTTAGCGTCAGAAGATTCTGATAATGTACCGAACATCTGCATGTCCGCAATAAATACCCACGTTGCTTTAGCAGTAGACTTAGTTCAGTTCTTCCACAGAATGGCATCACATTAATCTGAAAATTTCCTAGAATTACAAGCTAAATAGTGTCTGCTATCCAGTATATCTGTTTCAGACCAGACATTCATTCATTCATCTTCAGTAACTGCTTGCTAAGGGTTGCAATGGATCCAGAGCTGATTCTGGTAACAATTTAGTGCAGCCAGTCCACTTACCTGCATGTTTCTAGACAGTGGAAGGAAACCCATGCGCACTTGGAGAGAACAATGCCAGGTCTGTGGACATTAAATGCACCTAATGCGACTGAGCTCTTAGCTATTAGCAACCACTTTTAAAGTGTCTCAGGTATGTCATAAGCACCCAGAATAGAGATTGAAAAACATCGGACTTTCTTGTAATGACTGTGTCTGTGTAATCTGTAGTCCTAAACTGAAATAAAACATTTAGCTCGCTATTATTACCTCTGGCTCATCCTTGTGACCTTTTCAGTCATTAAATCATAGGATATGTTTCATTGTCAATATACAGGTGCATCTCAATAAATTAGAATGTCGTGAAAAAGTTCATTTATTTCAGTAATTCAACTCAAATTGTAAAACTCGTGTATTAAATAAATTCAATGCATACAGACTGAAGTAGTTTAAGTCTTTGGTTCTTTTAATTGTGATGATTTTGGCTCACATTTAACAAAAACCCACCAATTCACTATCTCAACAAATTAGAATATGGTGACATGCCAATCAGCCAATCAACTCAAAACACCTGCAAAGGTTTTCTGAGCCTTCAAAATGGTCTCTCAGTTTGGTTCACTAGGTAAGCCACAAACATTCATTGCCAAAGAAGCTGGCTGTTCACAGAGTGCTGTATCCAAGCATGTTAACAGAAAGTTGAGTGGAAGGAAAAAGTGTGGAAGAAAAAGATGCACAACCAACCGAGAGAACCGCAGCCTTATGAGGATTGTCAAGCAAAATCGATTCAAGAATTTGAGTGAACTTCACAAGGAATGGACTGAGGCTGGGGTCAAGGCATCAAGAGCCACCACACACAGACGTGTCAAGGAATTTGGCTACAGTTGTCGTATTCCTCTTGTTAAGCCACTCCTGAACCACAAACAACGTCAGAGGCGTCTTACCTGGGCTAAGGAGAAGAAGAACTGGACTGTTGCCCAGTGGTCAAAAGTCCTCTTTTCAGATGAGAGCAAGTTTTGTATTTCATTTGGAAACCAAGGTCCTAGAGTCTGGAGGAAGGGTGGAGAAGCTCATAGCCCAAGTTGCTTGAAGTCCAGTGTTAAGTTTCCACACTCTGTGATGATTTGGGGTGCAATGTCATCTGATGGTGTTGGTCCATTGTGTTTTTTGAAAACCAAAGTCACTGCATCCATTTACCAAGAAATTTTGGAGCACTTCATGCTTCCTTCTGCTGACCAGCTTTTTGAAGATGCTGATTTCATTTTCCAGCAGGATTTGGCACCTGCCCACACTGCCAAAAGCACCAAAAATTGGTTAAATGACCATGGTGTTGGTGTGCTTGACTGGCCAGCAAACTCACCACACCTGAACCCCATAGAGAATCTATAGGGTATTGTCAAGAGGAAAATGAGAAACAAGAGACCAAAAAATGCAGATGAGCTGAAGGCCACTGTCAAAGATACCTGGGCTTCCATACCACCTCAGCAGTGCCACAAACTGATCACCTCCATGCCACGCCGAATTGAGGCAGTAATTAAAGCAAAAGGAGCCCCTACCAGGTATTGAGTACATGTACAGTAAATGAACATACTTTCCAGAAGGCCAACAATTCACTAAAAATGTTTTTTTATTGGTCTTATGAAGTATTCTAATTTGTTGAGACAGTGAATTGGTGGGTTTTTGTTAAATGTGAGCCAAAATCATCACAATTAAAAGAACCAAAGACTTAAACTACTTCAGTCTGTGTGCACTGAATTTATTTAATACATGAGTTTCACAATTTGAGTTGAGTTACTGAAATAAATGAACTTTTCCACGACATTCTAATTTATTGAGATGCACCTGTATTCCATGAGGATTTCTTTTTTTATGTGTTGGACTTCATGGCTTTTGGACCAGAAACTCCAGGTAAAGAAAATGTTTTGTCTAGAAGATGACAAATCTGGGTCAAATGGAAGTAAAAGACAAAGACAGTTATAGTGAAAGATTTCTCAATCAGAAATCTGTGCTTTTACTGGGCCGTTCTAACAGGTTCTTGGGTTTGAACCGCTCCAGTGTTCCTTTGGCAGTGTTATGAAAACTGCCAAGTTTTCATAACCTAGGATGGATATCTCATGGATAGATAAGAGATAAGAGAAAAGATGATTCAAGCATGTGATGTTAAATGGATCCACATATCAATCCAAAAATAATAATATTAATAAGGTAAAGTGTACAGTAGTAAAGTGTTATAGTGATGCTGTTTTCTAATTGCTGTAGATTTTACAGGTTTTGTTAATGTTTTTAAGTTATTTATTTGAAATATGCACATAGGTGGTGGTGGTTGTTGTTGTTGTGAAGGACACTTGTGTTTGAAATGTATTTTACTCACTCAAACTCACTTTCATTAAGCACTTTAAATCCTGATCAGGGATGCAGTGGATACGGAGCCTATCCCAGGAACGCTGGGCGTGAGGTGATGGGAGGTGAGTAGGAGGCGTGAGGTGATGGGACACCAGTCGACTGCAGGCCAAAAAGTACTTTATCTTTAGTTTGTAATCTTTTTTTTATTTGTAGGTGTAATATCAGTGGGACACAAATGTCACCCAGATCATGGAATCACTCAGCAGTTGCAATAGCTCTCCATAAGATGTCGCCAAAACAAACCGAATAATATTTGGAACCTACGTGATACAAGAAAATGTAGGCAACCAAATCCTTTGGCTAATTTAGATACAAGGATTTCTACATGTTTTAATGAATATTATTATATCAGTAGCAGTTGTTCAGTTGCACTGGCAGCAGATTAATGCTTGCTTTTATTCTCCTGCAGCACTTTTATAGTCTTTTAGACCAAGTGTATATATAACCAGTGGACCTTAAAGGAATCATGTAGATTAGCTGTTAAATGATATTTTTATAGCCTGTCCGACGTTTAGTAATGACTTGTTATGCTGTGTTCTACACGTATGCTATGGTAGATAGATGTGGTATACGTGCAAGTGCAGTGCCATCCACAGTTCATGCGCTTCTTCATGCACATCCACTTTCCCCCCTTGCACTAATGATGTGTGAAGGAAAGGAAGTCGGGGAGGCTGGGGAGGCGCTATATTCCTTCTTTATAATGTGCTGCCAAGAGCTTTTTTGCCTCAACCACCTCCGGACTGTATGAGAGTGCATGTGCGTTTGTTGGTAGACGTTTCTACTCATTTTTCCTCAAATTTTTTAATTAGCTTTATTGCAGTCTGATTTCTCTCGGGGTGGACGACTATGCAACTCGGACGTCTTGTACGTTTTTTGGGATTCATTGTCAGCCGGGAAACTTCTTTCCAGATGAGATGAGATGAGATGAGATGAGATGAGATGAGAGAGCCTCTTGGACCTGTGTGACCTGAGGAGGGGTTGGGATGCAGTGATCATGTCTGGACGAAGTAAACGCAGATATAATACAGCATAACCAAGGCAAGTATAAGACTGAATCACCGCCCTCATATAGCTGGAATTATAGAACCTATAACATATAAAACATACAGATTATTAATTGGTGCATGTCATTGTTTTGATCTTAAGTCACGCCTCCTCACATCGGTGAGTTTTTTTGGTCTTGAATCGAATAAAAGTATTTCTCTTACACATCACACTGAGCTGTCCTTCATAACACACACCTCGTAATTATACTCAGACAATAATGATTTTCACTTGAATTCGGAGTGCACAACATGTGTAGTGTAGAGGAACAGGAGATGCAGGCTGGAACAGAGCTCCATCAGCTTCCCACATGAAAAAATAATGTAGTATACTTTAGTGTTTCCTATGGGAAACTGTAGTAAATTGTAGTATACTGTAGTATATTATAGTCTTTACTACACCGTGTTACTGTATACTACATCAGAAATGACTATAGTGAATTGATAAACAGTGTTTTAAATATTAGAGTTGCCATAGAATACTATTGGATACTACAGTGTGTTCCAGTGTTCATTATAATGTACTACAAAGGTTTACAACATTCACCTGAGCTGTGAAGGCTGTCACACATATCTTTGTACAGTATACTACAGTTGTAGAAAATTTACTACAGTAATGACTGCAGTTTCCTTTTTTATATTACTATAGTAGAGTTACCAAATGTCACTGTAATTTATTATAGTACTGTTCAAAAACACTATAGTATTTGCTACAGGAATTCTACTCTACTACATTTTCTATAATCCATTTACTCTAAAATACTCTAGTGTTCTTTCATGTGGGTTGTTAATTGATTGATAAGCTTTGAGTGCAAACCGAGGACCTGGACGATAAAAGATGATAAACAGCTTCCACCTGAATGCATTTCACACATTTCGTCTGAAAGCTGAATCACTGCTTGGAAAGCTCAATGTGTTCATGGAGGGAAGTTCACTGACATGTAGTGTATGCGGATTATACACTCTACAAACCCCTTTTTTTCTATACTGCGCACGCGCTGATGTGTAAATAACGTCACAGTGTTACGAAACTTATCTAAGTATCCATGTGTATAAGTGTGTTTTCACATTCTGGATCAAAACCGTTCTGCAGTGGCCCCTACCCGAACCTTACACTTGATGTGTCATCACAAATATTAACTACTGTACCTTTAAACAACACACACAAAATGTACATAGAAGAGGCTAGATTATTCTTCCCTGAAAACTCTGCCTGCTCTCACCTCTCACCTAAATATTGTTAGTCTCTTTTCCTCTTCTGGCCTCACTTCATTTTCCTCACTTTCATCCTGATTGGAATTGATGAATAAATGATTATTTGTATTTTAACTAAAGTCATTTTCAATGTTTTATGTCTAAATGTTACATCATCAGACTTAAGACAACATGTCATGCTCCTCATTCCATTCAAGCTGGGTTCAGAAAACACTTTTTTTTTTCATATTTGCTTGATTTTTTTGTTAAAACACAACACTTTTCATATTGTAATTAGCTTATGTTGACGTTGATGCTTCCTGACTTCTGACTTCTGACAGGTAGCATTTTCACTGCTGTTATGTCTGCATAACTAGCTATATCAGATAGTCAATTATCTGATAGTAAATTAAAAGAAAGTAAATTAAAGTAAATATTATAAATATATAAATATTTGGTTGCATATCCCTCGCTTGCAATAACTGCATCAAGCCTGAAACTCTCTGACATCACCAAACTGTTGGTTTCTTCTTTTGTGATGCTTCTTTCAGTTGTTGTTTGTTTATGGGGGGGGGGGGTCCCTTCAGTCTCCTCTTCAGGAGCAGAAATGCTGCTCAGTTGGGTTAAGGTCTGGTGATTGACTTGGCCAGTCTAAAACCTTCCACTTTTTCCCCCTGATGAAGTCTTTTGTTGAGTTTTCAGTGTGTTTTTCTTCTTCTGTCTTGCTACATGATGAAGTTCTTACCAATTAATTTGGACACATTGTTCCAGAAGCAGCCATGCAAGCCCAAGCCATGACACTACCTCCACCATGTTTCACAGATGAGCTTGTATGTTTTGGATCATGAGCAGACTTTAGCCTTTCCATCACTTTGGTAGAGGTTATTCTTGGTTCCAGAGCTTTTTTGGCTCGTCTCTGTATTTCTTTGCGAATTCCAATCTGGCTTTCTTACTCTTATTGCTGATGAGTGGTTTGCATCTTGTGGTACGGCCTCTATATTTCTGCACTTGAAGTTGTCTTTGAACGGTGGATTGTGACACCTTCACCCCTGCCCTGTGAAGGTTGTTGGTGATGTCACTGACTGTTGTTTTGGGTTTTTTTTTTTTTTTTTTACAGCTCTCACAATGTTTCTGCTGCTGTTTTCTTTGGCCAACCTGTTCCATGTCTGGTTGTTAGTACACTAGCGGTTTCTTTCGTTGTCAGGACATTCCAAATTGTTGTACTGGTTATGCCCAGTGCTTGTGCAAAGTCTCTGATTGATTTTCCCTCTTTTCTCAGTTTCAAAATGGCTATCATCTCATGCTCATACTTTGATTTCAAACTCAAATGTCTTCAGTGTATAGCAAAAACAAAAAGATCTGTCCATATCTCCCATCTCCCTTGTCTTCATGTTCCTTTAAACTTTTCTTTATATT
Organism: Cranoglanis bouderius; assembly: GCA_023630585.1. Classification (NCBI taxonomy): domain Eukaryota; kingdom Metazoa; phylum Chordata; class Actinopteri; order Siluriformes; family Cranoglanididae; genus Cranoglanis; species Cranoglanis bouderius. Next base: position 4,446,061 of record CM042537.1, read on the forward strand.
TGGGGATTTGTATTGGATCACAATTATTGGATCACACATTTTTTTGGCAAGTTTGCATGGGCTGAATGAAAAAAGACAGTGGCCTTTGAGTTTAACACTTGTGTCAAAGCATTAAACAGCCAGTGTTAGTGAGCTAGCCAGTAGACTTGTGAGATTGTGTGCAATATGTCATTGTCCTGTTGTGCCCCCTAACTATCTCCACACACATTTTGGCACTCAGTCTTTCTGTGAAATGGGAGATCATTCAATTATGAATAGGTGGGACCATATAATTCATCGTGTTAAAGTTTGAGTCATTGCCACCCTGTTGCCCCAACATGTGATACACATTATTAAGCCTTAGCAGTTTATGTAGGCCCCTATGAGTGGCTCCATCACTTGCTGGCATGCTTAAACTACCACAAACAGGAAATTATCCTCAGAAATTATACCCAGATTTCCACTACTGCCCTCACTTGTGGTTGGAACTTCCTGGGAATTTTTCCACAGGAAGACTCATTGTCACAGATGAGTAAAAAGAGTACTAGAACCATAGCCCAAGGACTTTGTTCACTGGGAGATTTTAAGCTTATAGAAGTATATCTGAAAGGAGCTAGGTTCCCTCAGTCTGCCACACCCATGAGGATTCAGACATGGGATCTCCTGCTTGTGAATCTCTCAGTACCTCTCTGTATGGACCCAGACAAGATGCTTGATGCTTATTCTGGTAGGAATATCATTGCAGACAGCCTTTTTTTTTTGGATCACCTCAGCACATGACTGGGAGAGCTGCATGCCTTGGAGATAACACGGATGATCTTGTGACCAAATTACTAAGGTTCCTACCTAAGGTTATATGGCTCTTAGAACCTGGTGATTGACTTTGCAGTGTGCTACAGGGATACAGTGTTCATTACTGTATGCAGAATGTTCTTTACCAGGTCCAGTACGCACAATGTTTTGATGTTAGGTGTTTTTGATGTTGGGTGAGGAGGCCTGGGGTGCAGTCGGTGTTCCAGTTAATCCCAAAGGTGTTCAGTGGGGTTGAGGTCAGGGCTCTGTGCAGGAGTTCTTCCACCTTCTTCCAACCTTAACACAACATGTCTTCATGGAGCTCGCTTTGTGCACTTTGTGTCATGCTGGAACAGGTTTATTTTATAATAATAATAATAATAATAATAATAATAATAATGTGCTTAATGTGTTTTACAAGTTTACTGTGCAACATATTCTAATCAAAAAGGCTAAAGTATTTTTATTGTGTCAGCTTCACACTGCTGTGGGCAAACAAACTATTAACTATGCCAATATGCCATATAGGTCATGTTGTATAGATGTACAGTTACTGAGCGCGTAGATCATCAGTTGCTCTGCACAATATGTCCACCACAGGACCACAGGATGGATCATTCTCAATAACAATGACACTCATTCTCATTGTCATACTCTTGCCTAATACAATCTGCTCCAATAGAACGTTTGGCCGATCTCATTCAACAGTTATTTTTGTTTGTAGCTTTAGTAGCTATATTACAAACATAAAAGCATTATTTCAGGCACAAACAGTATCCTTTCTGTTTAAACCAAGTATACAAATTACTATTAACCTATGCTGTGTTTTAAAGTGATTTTTTTTTTTTCTTCATATATCAAAGCTATTTTGATGTGATTTGTTGTTCATCAAACGGTATTTTAATCGGATGCAGACATTCACATTTATCACAAAAATCCCATTACATGGAGTGTGGTCTCAAAAAAAAATCAACGACTTCGGTGGAATTTACACTTTAAACATTTAAACTTGTTTATCAGCTGCATCTTCTCTCTATTAACACTGCGTTCTGGGAGACTGCGGCTGATTCCTGAATGGCCTTGGCACGAATGGCCAACATTCAGCTGCATGTTGAGTTCCTCAGAACATCTACTCTTTACCATGGACTTGTCTTATGGTTGTTGCTTTGCTTTTTTTTTGGGGGGGGTGTTATTTGGGTTGCGTATTACTGAGAATCCACTCAACAATGAGTCCTCTGCTCTTTCAGCCAGGCGTAGAAAAAATGTATGTGAATATGAAAGTATAGATAATCAAAATCTTAATCAGGTGTAAGTATCCAGCCCAAAATGTACTCGTGAAAAACTTGAGTGACTCAAGCGTTAAAAATATTAAAATGTAAATATTTTTAGTGATGAACTTAAATTAATGTCATGTTTTCAGTGAAAAGTATTATTCATATTTATTACATACTTATTCTGTATCTAAAACATTGTTTTAAAGCATCTACAGCGTTTTGCCTCATCCTTCAATCTCTGCAACATTGCTTTAAATTTTATTATATCTTATTAGTTATTAAATAACTAATTACCATTAGCTAGAATTTGACTTGCTGCCTGGGCAATTTATGTTAGCTACTGGACTCAATGTGGGTCTAACCTGGTATTAACAAAGAAATCAGGCCAACATAGTCAAATACAATCACTGGTCACTTTAATATTAATAGGAACACCAGTACTCCTGCTTATTTATGCAGTTCTACAATCAGCCAATCATGTGGCAGCAGCACAACGCATAAAATCATGCAGATACAGGTAAAGAGCTTCAGTTAATGTCACATCAAACATCAGAATGAAGAAAAAGTATGATTTATGTGACTGTAACTGAGGTTTGAGTATTTTAGTATTTCAAAAAACATATTTGTGCTTGGTCTCTGTTATAACATTTGACCTTCCCTTCGTTTGCAGATCCAGAGAGTTGGAAGTATGAGAACCCACAAGGCCCAAGCCCATGCTTTAGCCTCATCATCCTCTCAGCGTTTGCCATGCTTCAGTCTGAGGTCCAGGAAGAATAAACGAGGGGTAGTCCAGGGTAAGGTGCGCATCCGCTCCATGCCGGGGGCATTCCTGGTGCTGGGGATGATAGTGGTAATTGTTGGCACAACGCTGGCAGTGGTGGGGTATTGGCCATACCGGGTGCAACGATCAGCAGTAGGTTCTATGAGTAAGAGCCCCTCTCAGGGATCCAATTGGGGACTTGGAGCCAAAGGGCTGTTCTCAACAGCGACTCTGATTCACACTGACAGGATGAAACTACTAGGACCTGTTATTATGGGAGTGGGACTATTTATTCTCATCTGTGCTAACACAGTACTATATGAGAATCGAGACAAAGAGACTCAAATTCTGCTGGCTGAGATGCAGAGTGTGATGTGCACCATGTCTACTGTGCCCTCAGCAGACTTCAGCCAAGTAAACTCACTGATCAGGCACTATCACTGGGTTGGCAGCCTGCCTGCAGCCCACTTGAACATCTTATGCCTGAAGGAACTGGCCTCCTCTGAGCCATTGCTGCACAAAAGAACCACAAAAGAAGAGAGAGTTTCACTTCAGAGAGGAGTGATTCACACTGAGGTCCTTCGTCATCAAGAGTCTTTACTCATCTCCTCTATTCATTTATCAGATTCCTGCAACTCCAGCAAAGGAGACATCAGCACTTACCTGGATGTAGAAAAGGGAGAAGTCTGTGGTCATCAGCCCCAGCCAGAGAGTCACTGTAACCTCAACAGGTACCTGACTTCGTCCTTTATGTCTACCCTGGAGAGAGCGGACTGGGATTTAACCATGGTCCCTCCAAGGCGCGCCCATAGTATGAGTTATAGAACTAACTCAGACACATTGTCCAAGCCCTTAGCAGAATTAGAGGAAAGGGCAGTGCAGAATACAAGTTGCCTTAAACTGTTCCCACAACCATACATCTCTGAAAAAACTCTTGGCTTGGCCCTTGTACCTGTGGAGGGTCAGAAACACCACAGTTGGCCTTGACCTGATCTTGGATATGCTAGGATGCATCTCAAACAATCCAATCATCTGGAACGGTTTTTAACGCTTTGTTTTGGGCGGGTTTTCTCAGCTAAAAATCTCAGCCATTTGCCAAAATGGAGCAGATTATTTTGCTTGCGGAGTATAAACACATGATGTGGTCAGTACTGTCAATTTTGCAATCCATTACGGGATCTATAAACAGACCTGTTGGATAAACCAAAAATCAACTGTACTGGACAAGAAATGCAGCACTGTGTCACCAAAGATGACTTGACAAATAGCCGCATTTCTGTGTTCAGTTGGACAATAACAAAAACTTAATACTTTGCATGCAGCTGGAATGCAAGCAGCATCTCCTGTGTAGTTTATGCACATCTGGAGGATTGAAAGCGACATCTGCTAGACATCACATCAGAGTCAAATGTCCCTGTGCGTCTGGTTTCCAAGTCAAACCATAATAAAACTCGCTTAATACTTTCTGCCGTCATCGTGATTGTTGTCATGAGCTGTGTCTCAATCGAAAACTCTGACCTCGCATTCAAAAGTATTCAGTAATCTAGAAAATCCAGAAGACTGGTACATAAAACAGAGCTTTTCATAGGTTTGAAGGCAACATGAGTTTTTCAAAAAGCAAACGCTGACCGTAATTGGTAAATCAGTTAAGTAGTTATAGTACTTAATAATGGTTGAGAATAGTACACAAGTATATGATTCAAGACATAAAGCTAGGTTGATTAGTCAGTTGTGGACCCAATGTCGCATACGTGGGTCACATGACTACAGTATATTACACCCTACTGTTGCACCACGTGGACAGATAACCTTTATTTCGAAGAAAAAACAGCAGGAAATGTGCGGCAGCCATCTTGTGTACACATACGCAAGAATTCTTAGCCTCTTAGTTCTTGGAACCCTTTCTGAAGGGGAAATGGGTTCTACATAGAAGCTTTAAGGGTTCCCTCAGAAGGACAACTGAAGTTTTTTGTTCTCAATTTTCTAGGTTTTTAGCTGGTTGTTAGCTATTAGGGGTGACAGGAGAATGTCTGTAAATTGCATATTGGTGTATGATGTATGTTCAGGCAGTAAAACTGTAGACATATCTCTAAAGTACTTGTAATAGTTTTGTAGGCATTAAAAACATTAATTTATTATACTACATATATTACTTTTAATGAGTTAAAATGTTTAGGGGTACTTTCAGGTTATCACTGTTATTGCATGCATTAATGTAGGGATATGAGTACATTTTCCATCCAGTAGGCAGAGCTTAATTAAACTCTCCTGTGTGCTGGGAGAAGGTCCAAGTCAACTTTGTTTACAAGTCCATCTCTCTTTTTTTGTGTGTTCTGTATGCTGCATGTGTATTTTGATTGTACTCTAAACAACGTCTGTGTTCTTATGGAAGGTACCTGTGCACCAACCACTGAACTGAATTTCATATCTGTTCCAAATAAAGGCAAAGCAAAAAAAAAAAAGAGAGAAAAAAGAAAAGTGCTTACCTACCTTTTATAAAAGGGTAAATATATATATTTTTATGGTTGTTATTTATGCTGTTGGTAAGTGTGTAGAATGTGTCCAATCTATTTAGTTATAATATATAACTACATAATATTTAGTATATAGTTATATTTCTGCATAAATATGACCTAAAACATCATCAGATTTTCCTAAAAGTCCCAAAAGTAAATAAAGAGAATCCATGTAAACAAATGAGACAAAAATATTATACTTGGTCATTTATTTATTGAGGAAAATGATCCAATATTACATATCTGTGAGGGCAAAAGTATGTGAACCTTTGCTGTCAGTATCTGGTGTGACCCCCTTGTGCAGCAATAACTGCAGCTAAACGTTAGCGGTAACTGTTGATCAGTCCTGCACGTCGGCTTGGAGGAGTTTTAGCCCATTCCTCAGTACAGAACAGCTTCAACTCTGGGATGTTGGTGGGTTTCCTCACATGAACTGCTCGCTTCAGTTCCTTCCACAACATTTCTATTGGATTAAGGTCAGGACTTTGACTTGGTCACTCCAAAACATTAACTTTATTCTTCTTTAACCATTCTTTGGTAGAAGGACTTGTGTGCTTAGGGTCATTGTCTTGCTGCATGACCCACTTTCTCTTCAGGTTCAGTTCATGGACAGATGTTCTGACATTTTCCTTTAGAATTCGCTGGTATACTTCAGAATTCATTGTTCCATGAATGGCAAGTCGTTCTGGCCCAGATGCAGAGAAACAGGCCCAAACCATGATACTACCACCATCATGTTTCACAGATGGGATTAGGTTCTTATGCTGGAATGCAGTGTTTTCCTTTCTCCAAACATAACACTTCTCATTTAAACCAAAAAGTTCTATTTTGGTCTCATCCATTCTTTTTGGAGAGCAGTGGTTTTCTCCTTGCAACCCTGCCATGCACACCATTGTTGTTCAGTGTTCTCATGAACATTAACATTATGATGGTTTTGTGACCTTTTCCAGCCTGATGAGCATCAACAACCCTTTTTCTGACGTCCTCAGAAATCTCCTTTGTTCGTGCCATGATACACTTCCACAAACATGTGTTGTGAAGATCAGACTTTAATAGATCTCTGTCCTTTAAATAAAACGGGGCGCTCACTCACACCTGATTGTCGTCCCATTGATTGAAAACACCTGACTCTAATTTCGCCTTCAAATTAACTGCTAATCCTAGAGGTTCACATACTTTTGCCCTCACAGATATGTAATATTGGATCATTTTCCTCAATAAATAAATGACTAGGTATAATATTTTCTTCTCTTTGTCTACTTTTAGGACTTGTGTGAAAATCTGATGATGTTTTAGGTCATATTTATGCAGATATATAGAAAATTCTAAAGGGTTCACAAACGTTTAAGCACCACTGTATGGGTGTAATGTGAGGGGTGCACATACTTTTGGCCATAGTCCAATATGTACATACTGTTACAATGAATTTATCTGCATTCAGCTACATTTGTTTTAATTCGGCTACATTTACTACATGTTTAATGATGTATAACAGTTTGTCACAACATTTGAATCTGATTTTAAGTTTAATTTAAAGAAATGTGAAGTGGAAGATGAGGCAGGGGTAGAAGAAGAAATTCCTCCACTGTAATTACCCTCAGTAGTGTACTTCTCTGAGGCTAACTTGTCCCCTCTTATTAGACTTTATAGTCTCTTCCAGGCATGTAAGCCGCCGCTTATGATCTTTTTTCATTAAATTGGTCGTTTACAAGATGGCTTCAGCAGTTCTTACAGCTTGTAAAGCTGGCTTGCTAATGCCTTCAGACTGAAGGAGGGAGCCTGGAGGAAGATCCAGATCTGTGCATTTGTGAATGAACACTTCCTTTTATATATTTCTGTCTAACAATATGCAATATTATCTTGGAATATCAGGGAGTTTTTGACAGGGGTACTGGACCGAGTTGTGTTCGCAGAGGTTTTTGCTCCTAGTACAGAATTGTACTCATTACCATTACATTTCTGTTGGATTACAGACAAACCCGAAGCTTTTTTTTTTTTATGTGGATGCGAGTTTTGAATAATGTGTCATGTAGCTCAGAGCATTGGGTGTAAGGATGTTCACATGTTTTTCTCACAGTGTGTGCGCATCTGTGAGCAGGAGAATTGTGGCCTAAAGCTGGTTGTAATTTGTTTTTACTGCTGCCGGTCTCCGAGGCACAGTTTTATTCCCCCGTATTTAGCAGTCAATAGGATCCAGGTGTAGACATACGACACAGCAACAAGCTGAAATGCTGCACAGCAGGGGTTTACTTTAACTCCAGTTAAACCAGTGAGCAGAATATTAGTAAGCAGAATAAATAACAACTTACAATGGAAAACTTTTACAGTAAAGATGAAGAGAACGTACTCCAGGAAACAAGTTAGCATTAACAGAGAAACTTTTTGTGCTGATGACCTTGCTGATGAATGGCAGTGGATCCGGAGCCTATCTCAGGGTACCATGGACACCATACACACTTTTACACACTGATTCACACCTAGGGGTAATTTAGAGTAGCCAGTCCACTGATCAGCAGGTTTTTGTGAGGTTTGGAGGAGAACCTAGAGGAAACCCACATGGACACAGGTCAAACCTTGCCCTTTAAGTGGGATCTCGTATGCCACCAATCCCAGGCAAGTATTTACTTCTGAGTAAGAACTGAGAAGAAATCTCTCTGTGCTGGCCTAAACCTGCAAAGCTGAGAAAAAAAACTAAGTCAACCATCGATATCCGATTAACTAGGACTAGCATCTTCACGTGGCTAATTAGAAGGTCTTGCACTAGCCCTCAGGCATTCTAGCCAAGGCAGTGTGTGAGTGTGTGTGCATGTGTTTTGGAGGGAACATTGATATAAATACTGTATTTGTTTGGATTTTTCACTTCATATCAGATCAACTAATTCATCTAAATCAGAGCTATCTCTAATGGATGGATCTGAATGGATCCAGAAGTGGGGGGGGGGGTGTTGATTGTTCTTTGGTAGTAAAATGCTGTAAGGTGCAAGCAGAAGTTGAAGTAGAAGATGTCCTCCTCAGAAGGCGACATCTAATTACCAATTATTGCTCTCTGAATTGAGTGCAGTATTATTTACATGCTTTATAGTTTCGTTTATGATGGTCTGAAATAATATTGAATTCATTTAAATAATTGTGGGATTCTCAAAATGCTGAAACACCTGACAGTCAGTGCTTAAAGGCAAAGTCAAACTGAATGCTTCCATTTTAAGAAGAGTTTCAGTCCACACAGGCACGTAAGTAAAATGTACACATAAAACACAAGGCCACACATCCTGTTGCACTTCTTCCACTTCCACTGTGATTAGTGGAGTCTTCCCGTGTGCTTGTTTCATTGGAGATTAAAAGTACTAAAAGTATTAAGAAAAAGGTAAGTGTCATCTGCCTCACATATCGAGACCGTGATGCACTCTCATTTCACCTATGTCCTCTATGTAGACTGCCTTTGACTAGCTGGGATGCCAGTAGGTGGGCAAGCGTGCTCTGGAATTGGGCAGATACAGCATACAAAGACATTCTATACAATTGTGTGCTTCAGACTTTGTGGCAACAGTTTGGAGAAGAACCACATATAGGTGTAATGGTCAGGGGTGCACATACTTTGGGCTTTGTAGTGTATTCATATCTGTCTTCAGTCACTTCAGGTGGTTACAGTCCCAAGCAAATAATTTGTTAGCGCAAACTGAGAGTGTTTGATTGTTTCTTTCATATTCAATGGAAGTATTAAGTTGAAATATTTGTACTTTATTCAGTAGAATAATTTCTTGTTGATTGTGGAAGCTATAGTCAGTTGTTTAATGGTGATGCAAGAGTTAAGTATATTATACTGTATTATAACGCTGTTAGACACCCTAGCAGTTCCCAGAATTCATGTAAAGGTGACTGGTTGCTAAGCAGACAGATTGCAGGTGAAACACCTGACTTGCATGGCCTCACTGCAGTCACTCCCTGTTATATATAGCACTAATGTAAAACGTCATATATGCTGTTCTTATTGTATGTTGTGTTTCTGTAAGGTGTCCTTGAGTGTTATGAAAGGTACCAACAAATCAAATGTATTATTATTATTATTATTATTATTATTATTATTATTATTATTATTATATGTTTAGCAAAAATGGTCTTTCCTGAATATAGTAAACCCTGCGGGCATAAAAGCAAACAAAACAAACCAGATGGTGCCCGAGTTCAGGAGCAGACAAATGCACCTACCTGCATGTTTTTGGACCATGGGAGGGAACCTGAGAACCCAGAAGAAACCCAGTTTTGTGAAAACTATTCATGGTAGATGTGTAAAATACAGTAAAACTTGGTAGAATATTGTGAGTTTACAGCCGTGGCCAAAAGTTTTGAGAATGACACAAATATTAATTTTTACAAACTCTGCTGCCTCAGTTTTTATGATGGCAATTTGCATATACTCCAGAATGTTATGAAGAGTGATCAGATGAATTGCAATTAATTTCAAAGTCCCTCTTTGCCATGAAAATGAACTTAATCCCAAAAAAACATGTCCACTGCATTTCAGCCCTTCCACAAAAGGACCAGCTGACATCATGTCAGTGATTCTCTCGTTAACACAGGTGAGAGTGTTAACGAGGACAAGGCTGGAGATCACTCTGTCATGCTGATTGAGTTAGAATAACATACTGGAAGCTTTAAAAGGAGGGTGGTGCTTGAAATTATTGTTCTTCCTCTGTTAACTATGGTTACCTGCAAGGAAACACGTGCAGCCATCATTGCTTTGCATAAAAAGGGATTCACAGGCAAGGATATTGCTGGTAGTAAGATTGCACCTAAATCAACCATTTATCGGATCATCAAGACCTTCAAGGAGAGAGGTTCAACTGTTGTGAAGAAGGCTTCAGGGCACCTAAGAAAGTCCAGCAAGCGCCAGGACCGTCTCCTAAAGTTGATTCAGCTGCGGGATTGGGGCACCACCAGTGCAGAGCTTGCTCAGGAATGGCAGCAGGCAGGTGTGAGTGCGTCTGCATGCACAGTAAGGCGAAGACTTTTGGAGGATGGCCTGGTGTCAAGAAGGGCAGCAAAGAAGCCACTTCTCTCCAGGAAAAACATCAGGGACAGACTGCTATTCTGCAAAAAGTACAGGGATTGGACTGCTGAGGACTGGGGTAATGTCATTTTCTCTGATGAATCCCCTTTCCGATTGTTTGGGGCATCTGGAAAAAAGCTTGTCTGGAGAAGAAAAGGTGAGCGCTACCATCAGTCCTGTGTCATGCCAACAGTAAAACATCCTGAGACCACTCATGTGTAGTGTTGCTTCTCAGCCAAGGGAGTGGGCTCACTCACAATTTTGCCTAAGAACACAGCCATGAATAAAGAATGGTACAAAAACGTCCTCAGAGAGCAACTTCTCCCAACCATCCAAGAACAGTTTGGTGATGAACAATGCCTTTTCCAGCATGATGGGGCACCTTGCCACAAGGAAAAAGTGATAACGAAGTGGCTCGGGGACCAAAACATCAGCATTTTGGGTCCATGGCCAGGAAACTCCCCAGACCTTAATCCCATTGAGAATTTGTGGTCAATCCTCAAGAGGCGGGTGGACAAACAAAAACCCACAAACTCTGACAAACTCCAAGCATTGATTATGCAAGAATGGGCTGCCATCAGTCAGGATGTGGCCCAGAAGTTGATTGACAGCATGCCAGGGCGAATTGCAGAGGTCTTGAAAAAGAAGGGTCAACACTGCAAATATTGACTCTTTGCATAAACTTCATGTAATTGTCAATAAAAGCCATTGACACTTATGAAATGCTTGTGATTATACTTCAGTAACAGTTACTAACATCTGACAAAAAGATCTAAAAACACTGAAGCAGTAGACTTTGTGAAAATTAATATTTGTGTCATTATCAATACATTTGGCCATGGCTGTACGTTCATATGAACATATACATATAAACATGTAAATGGAAAATTACAGTCCTCCTGGCACAGCACTTATCGGTTAAGTTATACCTTTTTACGTTCTTGTTAGGTAAATTCTGTTGCTGCTTCTTACTTAGTTACCTGAAAACAAGCAAAAGAAAACGGTAAGTGATTAAGCTCTGAAATTCCGTGTTTCATGCTCATGCATAACCCCAAAAGAAACCCATTTTTCATTATAAAGAAAGTCAAATTTTCACTCCAGGAAGTGGGGAGGTACCATCCGTCCCTGTGCTATGATTTCTTTATATGTACAGTATTTTGAGATTTTAAACTCAAAATGAACAGTGATATAAACAATGATACTCACCAATAACTGGTACAGTTTCACTCAGATTTGTTTCCGTACACCATAAGTGTTTGCCTTTTGGACCTTTTAGCTCCACCCCCTGAAATTTCTCATAATTTGCCTAATATGCAGAACTCTACTTTTTGCGAATTAGTGCTAAGATTTTTTTGCTGTATCCTCAGAAATTTTAATCTTCAAAGTCTGAACCTCAATGATAATCAAAAACATGTTCGGATTTGTAAACAAAATGGCCCCCACGTGCCAATAATTGTATCATATATCATTTTACTCAAATGGCTATAAGGCAGGGTCATCATTGAGCTATAGCCTCTAGTAGTTACTGCAGCATCATTCAGAATAGTTACTAGGGGGTGCTATTCATGTCTATGCATGTAGAAACACGCATATCTCTTGTAAAATAAGGTGTACTGTGAAAGGGTTGTTTTTCTGGTTCTGTGGGTTACATAATAATGAGAGAATAAAGGAGAATGACCAGACTGGTCTGAGCTCAGAGGAAGTCTATAGTAACTCAAATGATCACTCTTTACAACCGTGGTGAGCAGAAAAGCATCTCAGAACGCACAACACATCAAACCTTGAGGTGGATCAGCTACAACAGCAGAAGACCACTTCGGGTTTCTCTCCTGTCAGCCAAGAACAGGAATCTGACGCTATCATGAGCACAGACTGCACTACAGATTACTATGTGACTGACACCATAAGTACAACCACTTAAAGACATCATTGCTAATGTTAACCCATCTTTTTGTCCTTATGACATTATACATCCTAAATTTTTTTAATTAATTGTTGACACTATCGGGCCAGGTTTGGTGTCTTTCTTCAATAAGTGCCTTTTAACTGGCTCTGTTCCTGCCACTCTTAAAGTGGCTACTGTCACTCCGCTTCTCAAGAATCCTTCACTAGACCCTTCTATTTTGAAAAACTTCAGTCCCATTTCGGTTTTACCATTCATTTCAAAGGTTTTAGAAAAAATTGTGTTTGAACAACTGCAGTTCTTTCTAAATCTGAATTGTATTACTGAAATTTTTCAATTTGGTTTTAAATCTGCTCATAGTACTGAAACGGCCCTTCTCAGAGTGTTAAACGATATCCTTTTAGCTACCGACTCTGGTGATTCTGTGGTCCTGGTTCTCTTAGATTTATCAGCAGCATTTGATACTGTGGACCACTCTATTTTGATATCTAGATTAGGGTCAGACGTGGCTCGATATTGGCGCCCTCCCTTTTTTCCCTGTACCTCTGGGTTCCATTCTAAGAAGGCATGGGGTGTCTTTTCATTTCTATGCTGATGATACCCAGATTTATTTACCTATTAAGAGAAATGACCCTTCAGCACTTAGTACCTTACTAAGGTGCTTAGACGAGGTCAAACTCTGGCTCACTCAAAAAAAATTTTTTTAACGTTAAATGAAGATAAAACAGAGGTGATTGTTTTTAGTCCTACTGATCATTCTCAGGCTTCCAGCCTAGATCTGGGCAGCTTATCAGCCTTCAGATCTTCTCGTGTGTGAAATCTGGGTGTCCTTCTTGATGAGTCATTAAAATCTCTTCTGTAATTGGTTCTAGTTTCTACCAACTTCGCTTGCTGTCTAAAATTAAACACTTTTTAAATGTTTCGACGTTAGAGATGGCTGTCCATGCTCTTATTACTTCACGATTAGATTACTGCAATTCTCTATATTGCGGTATTTCATAGTCACAAACTACTGGCTTGCAATTGGTCCAAAATGCTGCTGCTAGATTTCTTCAAAATAGTCGCAAATGTGACCACATAACCCCCATACTGAGAGCCCGCCATTGGTTGCCTGTTCAATTTAGAATTGATTTTAAAGTTCTCTTATTGGTGTATAAATCTTTACATAACCAAGCCCCTAGTTATCTCAGAACTGCTGCATTTTTATACTCCCACTAGAAGTCTAAGATCCAGTGACCAGAATCTCCTTTTAGCTCCTCAGTCCAGACTAAAATGTAGAGGGGATCGAGCTTTTTCTGTGGTTGGGCCTCGGTTATGGAACAATCTGCCGCTTGATTCCCTATCCATTTTTAAGTCTCTGTTAAAAACATATTTGTTTGATCTGGCCTATTAATATCCCACTCTTATTACATTGTATATGGTCTTTGTTTATTTGTTATTTCTTTGGTTTTAAATTTATATGTCTTATTCCTTCTGTTTTATGTGTTTATGGGTTGATTTTAATGTTCAGCACTTTGGTCAGTCTTGTGGCTGCTTTTAAACGTGTTTTATAAATAAATGAACTTGAACTTGGTGTCCATATGTTGTGTAGTGCAGTACTGGGTCTTCTTGGTTTTTATTCATTCATTCATTTATTTGTTTGTTTGTTCATTTAAATGAATTAATTTATTGGATTACTACAGCTCTTGGTATTGAAGAGGTATTTTCTTTCATAGAGGTGCAGAATGTATATGAATGTTAGCTGGTCATGAAATAACAGTGGTGTTGAAATTTCCCTGTATAAATAATAAAGTAGATGTTTGATGACCCTCAGGCATTTCTTTTTACTGCAAAAAGAGAGATCCCACAACTTTTCACATCGAGTAAGTGGTTTACTCACAAGACCCCTACAGAGAAGCCTGTTATCAGTCAACATTGCCAAGTTCTGGTTGCACTGGTTATTGCTAGGGAATAGTAGGGAGGACGGGAGGAAAGGTATGGTAGTTGAGAGTACAAGGGGGTAGCTGCAAAAAATAAATGAGACTAAAAGAGAGCAAGAAGAACATGAAGACGTGGTGTGTTAAGGTTGGAAGAAGGTGGAAGAACTGGAATGTCCTGCACAGAGCCCTGACCTCAACCCCACTGAACACCTTTGGGATGAACTGGAACTGGAGCCTCCTAACCCAACATCCACGCCTGACCTCAACCTCACTAATGCTCTTGCAGCTGAATGAACACAAATCCCCACAGCCACGCCCCAATATCTAGTGGAAAGCCTTCGCAGAAGAGTGGAGCGCATTATAACAGCAAAGGAGGAATAAATCTGGAATGAGATGTTCAACAAGCACATATGGGTTTGACGGTCAGGTGTCCACATACAGTATCTCACAAAAGTGAGTACACCCCTCACATTTTTGTAAATATTTTATTATATCTTTTCATGGGACAACACTGATGAAATGACACTTTGCTACAATGTAAAGTAGTGAGTGTACAGCTTGTATAACAGTGTAAATTTGCTGTCCCCTCAAAATAACTCAACACACAGCCATTAATGTCTAAACCGCTGGCAACAAAAGTGAGTACACCCCTAAGTGAAAATGTCCAAATTGGGCCCAAAGTGTCAATATTTTGTGTGGCCACCATTATTTTCCAGCACTGCCTTAACCCTGTTGGGCATGGAGTTCACCAGAGCTTCACAGGTTGCCACTGGAGTCCTCTTCCACTCCTCCATGATGACATCACAGAGCTGGTGGATGTTAGAGACCTTGCGCTCCTCCACCTTCCATTTGAGGATGCCCCACAGGATGCTCAATAGGGTTTAGGTCTGGAGACATGCTTGGCCAGTCCATCACCTTTACCCTCAGCTTCTTTAGCAAGGCAGTGGTCGTCTTGGAGGTGTGTTTGGGGTCGTTATCATGTTGGAATACTGCCCTGCGGCCCACTTTCCGAAGGGAGGGGATCATGCTCTGCTTCAGTATGTCACAGTACATGTTACAGTACACTCCCCAGTGCCGGCAGCACTCATGCAGCCCCAGACCATGACACTCCCACCACCATGCTTGACTGTAGGCAAGACGCACTTGTCTTTGTACTCCTCACCTGGTTGCCGCCACACACGCTTGACACCATCTGAACCAAATAAGTTTATCTTGGTCTCATCAGACCACAGGACATGGTTCCTTAGTCTGCTTGTCTTCAGCAAACTGTTTACTGGCTTTCTTTTGCATCATCTTTAGAAGAGGCTTCCTTCTGGGATGACAGCCATGCAGACCAATTTGATGCAGTGTGCGGCGTATGGTCTGAGCACTGACAGGCTGACCCTCCACCCCTTCAACCTCTGCAGCAATGCTGGCAGCACTCATACGTCTATTCTGCAAAGCCAACCTCTGGATATGATGCTGAGCATGTGCACTCAACTTCTTTGGTCGACCATGGCGAGGCCTGTTCTGAGTGGAACCTGTCCTGTTAAACCGCTGTATGGTCTTGGCCACCGTGCTGCAGCTCAGTTTCAGGGTGTTGCCAATCTTCTTATAGCCTAGGCCATCTTTATGTAGAGCAACAATTCTTTTTTTCAGATCCTCAGAGAGTTCTTTGCCATGAGGTGCCATGTTGAACTTCCAGTGACCAGTATGAGAGCGTGTGAGAGCGATAACACCAAACTTAACACACCTGCTCCCCATTCACACCTGAGACCTTGTAACATTAACGAGTCACATGACACCGGGGGAGGAAAATGGCTAATTGGGCCCAATTTGGACATTTTCACTTAGGGGTGTACTCACTTTTGTTGCCAGCGGTTGAGACATTAATGGCTGTGTGTTGAGTTATTTTGAGGGGACAGCAAGTTTACACTGTTATACAAGCTGTACACTCACTACTTTACATTGTAGTAAAGCGTAATTTCGTCATGAAAAGATATAATATAATATTTACAAAAATGTGAGGGGGGTACTCACTTTTGTGAGATACTGTACGTTTGGCCTTATAGTGTTTGTTGTGTGATGCCAAGAATGGATATAAAGGACTAAAAATATGTTCACATTATCAGGTTGAATTCCAATGTTCTGTCTTAATGAGATACAGATGTGTTTTTCTTCAGGACTGTGTCTGATGTTTTCAAATTAGACCTTTCAGATGTGGTCTTAGATCAGATATCTGATAAGTGAACATGTGACACGAATGAGAATGCTCGGATTGGAGTTCATGTGGATTTTCCCACAAAAGCACTTTATTGCACATGCACAAATCACTGTTTTGAGCGACAGCAGTGACTATATTCAGCGGGAGGATGTGGAAATTGGGGATTTACTTGATGCTTAATACTTGGGGAATCAATTCAAGCAAAATTGAAGGAAAATACTGAATCCTGTTAATGTTCAAAACAACTGCCCCAAGCAATCGATGTGCACATGTGGGGCATTTGGAGAAAAGGTGCGTTCGCATTAAAGACGGATATAGATCACTTGCGGTTAGGATTGTGAGCTGTCAACATAGACACATCAGATCTGAGTAAAAAAAATCAGAATTGTGCAAAGAAACTTGAGATGTGAATGTTACAGTAAAAGCTGCATCAGCGTGGCTGCACTTCACAAAGTTACAGCCCTAAAGTAATACAACAAGCTCACGAGGTTTTTCAGATTTGGCACTTAATATTGGTGTTTTTGATAAATGAGAGTTTTTTTTTTTTTTATTGACTGTATTATCATATTTGAGAGTATATCATCGGGGTGTCCAATCTTATCCACAAAGGGCCCGTGTGGGTGCAGGTTTTCATTCCAATCCAGCAGGAGCCACACCTGATTCCACCTGTTTGATCAGTTGAGCTTTACTTTCAATAGACTCGGGTGTGGGTTCTTCTTTGTCGGAATGAAAACCCGCCCCCACACCGGCCCTTTGCTCTGAATAAGCTTGGACACCCCTTATATATCATTATCCAGTGTAAATTAGATGTCTCGCTCAAAGACAGTAACCATGTTCACTTCAGATTACTACTTTTATTGAAAAATATGTAAATCATTCTACACAACATCACAGATCAATCAAAACACATTACAAAATGTTCAGGATTCTAATTACAAAGCGATCGTCGGAAACAACAGTAAGAAAGGTCCTAAGTTTACAATGAAATGCTGAAAAAAGATATTCCAATAAACCTTAATGCAGACTGCATGGGATTACCTTTCAGATGGGCTTTAATGTTTCTCTAGCTTCACACCGAGGGGAGAGGATATGATGTATGTCTGTGTATCTTCGGTAAAACACATCCTTAACGGGGGAAAAAAAAGGGTCTGAGGAGATATACCTGACTGTAATAATGACTGTTCTGTAGCTGAACAGAAACCAATCAATAACGTACATCCATGATGCTTTAGTGCACTTTAATGAGTCTCATTCTTTCAGCTGTGCTGCTTCATTACCAATATTAAATATTATATATACAGCCAGGCTTTTTATGTCTATCAAGGAAGCTGGCAATAAGCCACACTGCCAAACCTTTAAGAGATGCCTACACTTTCATTTGCGGTACATCCTTAATTTGATGCATTGTTGAAACCGAGACATACAATGGGACTGAATTAGAGTTTTATTCAGTGCGTAAGCTAAATAAGAAGGAATATAAATATTAAAATTCAGTCAGAAAGGAAGGAGTGTCACAATGAAAAGACACAACACTGAAAAGGACATAACACTTAGGCTTCTTTACAAAATCCAGTTATATTAAAAACATGGTTTAAACTGTGCTGGAGTTAAATGTTGGAGATTCATTTTAAGGGGCAGCAACCCAGAACCACAAAAATAAATAAGTGTCTTTAACATAAGCATAATGAGTAAATAAATTATAATGGTAAAGATGGTAAAAATTTCATACACAAGTAACTAGGAGCACCATTTATGTACTTTAATCATTAACATTACTCTGTTCTTGACAACAGGCTCTAATTCTTCTAATTACTTAGAACATTAGTGAGTGGTTTGAGGCTTTATTTATTTGAGAGCTATTTATGTATAGAACTATAACTTCTGTGAACACAAACCATCACTTTATTGTGCATGTGCGCATGCTAGGGGTTGTAGAGACCAGCTGACTAGCACAATGACGACGTGACGTTGGAAAATACGGTGAGCCAAACGGTAAAGAATGCAGGTTTTGTAGTCTTTGTTCATCTGAAAGTATTTCAGACTGGATGAAGCCAATTCTATGGTCAATGCACAAGACGATGCTTTTCAAACAGTGTTTTTTGCTTTTGCTTTAATGTATTACGCAAGAGCACTTTCAGAGCCATGGGGTGCTCTCCACTATCCGATCCCGCTCAGCTTTTTTAGAGTCAGCGACATGTCAGCTCAGAGTCAATGGATCAATGGATTCAGCTGAGCCACCATTCTTTAATGCACAAATAAAAATACACTATTTTGGCCAGAAGTATGTGCACCCCTGACCATCATACCCGTTTGTGCTTATTGAACATCTCATTCCAGATTTAGTCCCCCTTTGCTGTTATAATAAGCTCCACTCTTCTGGGAAGGCTTTCCACTAGATTTTGGGGCGTGGCTGTGGGGATTTGTGATCATTCAGTTACAAGAGCATTAGTGAGGCTGAGATTAGGTGCTGGTGTTGTGTGAGGAGGCTCCAGTTCCAGTTCATCCCAAAGGTGTTCGGTGTTCAGTTGAGGTCAGGGCTCTGTGCAGGACACTCAACGTCTTCAACCTTCTTCCAACCTTAACACATCATGTCTTCATGGAGCTCGATTTGTGCACTTTGTGTCATGGTGGAACAGGTTTGGGCCTCTTAGTTCCAGTGAAGGGAAACTGTAAAGCTACAGCGTACAGAGACGTTCTATACAACTGTGTGCTTCCAATTTTGTGGTAACAGTTTGGGGAAGAACCACATATGGGTGTGATGGTCAGAGGTCCACATACTTTTGGCCGTATAGTGTAGCAATATCCTGAAACAGTTTTTGCTGTTTCAGCAAAACAGCAAAAGTAGTACTCAAATCCTTTTTTTTTTTTTAATTACTGGTTGACTAGTAAAAATTAGTAGTCATTCAAGCCCTAGCCCATAAATGCTGAGACTTTCCAACAGAGACACGAAGACTGTTATAATACGGCCATCATTTCCTGGAATCTTCTTCCAAGTTCCGAATGATAACTCTGAACTGGAGTGCCTGTCCTTGGAAGGCAAACCTCAAATGCATCTTTCGTTGCTTGTGTTCTGTTGGTGATGGGAACGTGGAAATATGCATCGTGCAGATCCTGATGAACCAGTCCTGTGGCTGTACGGCATGAATTACATTTGATAGCCCTGTCAAATCAAGAATTGGACAGAAACCGCTGTCTTTCTTCTGAATAAGACAGAATACTGAGTAGACCCACTTGCCCTGGACAATAGGGTCTACCTTTGCTCCTCTATCCAAAAGGGAAAGAACATCTTGGGTTAGAGGGACAAGTTTGTTGGGGTCTGACACTGTCAGGGCCATGAGACCTGAAAAAGTCTAGGGACAACAGTGAAACTGGAGATTCTACTCCCGCAAAAAGGTCATCAGGACCACTGATCTAATGCAGTTCAGCTGTAAAGCATCCCCTTAATGGGCAGACTCTGTGTGACTCTTTAGTGGTGTGGGGAACTGTTTAAGGCCCGTCCCAGGTGCCTGCTGGGCACACACACTGTGTCAACGACACCTGGGTTTGTACATAAACCAAATTACTGGAGAGCCACCTGATCTCCAAGCCTAGAGACCCCACTGCTATGAGCGGGGCCTCAACCAGCTCTGCAACAGAGGGACCAACATCTGTAGATTGAAGTGCTTTCTCCAGTACAAGAACTAAAATAGCAAACAAATTGCACATGTATTCCATTCATAAAGCAATATCATATGATCTCACTAGAAATTCATCATTGCTCCTGCACTCTGTGTTCAGGCAGCGTCTGACAATTTGAAGGACAGGGGACCTGTAGCTCTGAACATAGTCACAAGCTGTTAATCAGATAGCTCCATAATGTGGTCCAACGTCTACAAGACAAGAAGAAGAAATGGAAAGATGGCTGTACGACAACGATATTTATAGTAAATAATACATCATTCCTCACTGCATGACTGTTGGAAGGTCTCAGTGTGTGTGTGTGTGCACATGCACAAGAATCTATCCAGGCGAAGTTCACCGCACTTGCTGGTTAGGACGGGTTTCACTTAGACTACATAAAACCTGGATGTAAAAGAGCAGGCGATCTAAAATGGTGAGTTCACACACAAATTAACAACTGAAAATACACAGGAAAATAGGACAGTTTCACTGTTTGTCTGCACCCTTCAGCCCTTCTTGTAACAATAAACAACAATTCCATTTGCGACAAAAGAATTCAAGTGAAGGAAACTGAAGTGAAGCAAAATCTAAAGAGAAGACATTGTAATGATAATAGTTATTCAGAAGAAGGAGAAGAAGAAGTAGAAAGAGATGAACTTGTTCACAATAATTAATATTCTTTAAAATACAAAGACAAAGAACCAACATTTATTTCCGATGCTGCTGCTCCTTTGTCCCGTGTGAAGAACCCAAAACCCCACAGTACAATTGTTTTATGTTTAAAAAAAATGTCTTAAAAATCTACTGTTTATCAAACCCACTAAAATCTACATTTAAAATTTCATTAAAAGTCATGTCTTCCTTTGCTTTGCTATAACAATTTGACATGAACAATAACAGTTACAATATGGGCATCTGGGGAGAGAGAGAGAGAGAGAGAGAGGTGCTACAGAAAAATGATGCTATAGGAAAAGTGGATTCCAGTAGAAGGTTGGATCCACTGGAACATCCAGGAGACGTGTCATCAGCAGTGTTCATCCTGCCGGTTAAACTGCTGTCCTGACAGAGGGAGAGGCCGCAGAAGCAGTCTGGAGCTTCGGCATGCAGTCTGGTGAGTATGTGAATCAGGGATGGATTTCTATGAGAAAGATGCATATCTCTGAGGTTACTAGGTCTGTATGGTAGTTAACATGCTGAGAGAAGGGTTTATAATGTCTTTGAACGTAAAAAAAAAAAAAAAAAAAGCCAAATAAAGCTCTCAGTAGACAAACTCAAAACACTCAGACGTAACGTACCAGAGCAAAATTGCGACACATATGATCATGGAGGATGAAAGTCTAGACACAAAACTTGCCCAAACACCAGGAATGGAGGGTACCGAATGATAAAATCATCTGCACATCCTGAGACTAAAGCACTAAAGTAAACAGCACATGTTTGATTAAGAGTAGAAGTCATCCAGAGCCATGTCTTTGCACGCACAGCAGGGCCAGCCTCTGCGATCAGCCTGAGAGAGTTAAGTGTATACAAACCACCATGGCAGGGCAATAAACCATGCCAGACACACCCTGCACCTCACACAAACAGTTCCTCAATTACACACACATGGCTCTACTACCACCAAATCCTTTTTTTCCCCCCCTCTTTCTCCTAGAACACATTACCTGCCTTAACAAGGACCATGCAGCTTTAAACTTCAGTAACGATCACAGATGTGAGGGATGTTGTTTCAATCATGACAGGACCATGGCACAGTGTGAGGGCTTCAGGATGCGGAGGAGTTTATAGACATTTCTTCTTACATTTCTTCGCTCTTAATTTGGATTTTCAGGCACATTGTGTACAAGGATGCACACGCTGATTCTAACTGAACACTCTACTATTGTATTAAAGCTATACGATCAGGCATCATTCGCTTAAATCTGTGATGAAGAACATAGACTGTTCTCACCTGTATGTGTTTTAGGGGGTAGATTTTACTCTGGGGTGATCTCAGTTTCCTGATGCACTACTACTTTAGTAACAGACATGTCCGGGTGCTGTTCCTTTGCTTCCTTTATTGCCTGAGCCAAAGCCTGGAGACCAGGTCAGAAATGACAGGGGGGGAAAAAAAACATCAATTAATATTTTTAATGAGTAACAGTTGATCAGGAAAAAAATAATATCAATAAATAATAAATATTAGACAATTTCCATGAGTTATTTATCATTGTATCACCGCTCGGATTCACATTATTAGTAATTAATGGTAATCTGTGTGACATGAGCATGACATAAATACCCAAAAGAACATAAATCAATCAAATATATCAGAACGCAGGACACTATACCTTATCATGGTCAATTTCAGAGTCGCCAGTGATCACAATCCTCTTCTCAATTCGGGTTTCTGAGATTCCTCCTTTCACCATCTGAGAAAACGGAGCAGTCAGCTTAAGAAATGATACCACCGCTCATGTCCTATAAAAATGGCTGAGGACTGAAAACAGCATAAGAAGCCCCTCACCTTTGTGATCTGCGTCGTGGTTGTGGTGCTCAAGGTCTCGGAGGTTATGGTTTGTGCATTGAGCAGCATCCCTACGTTCTCATCAGACTAAAAGAAACATGGATACGTCTTCTCATATTATTCCCAAACATGCAGACATAGTGAACAAATACTCCAACAGGATCCTCAAACAAGAAAGTGAACGCAAAGCAGGCAACAAAAAAAAAAGAAAAAGAAAAAAGAAATGTAAAAAGACGTCACAAACTTTCCCTTACTTGAGCAGATTCATATGTAATGGTCTTAGTCTCAGTGTGCACTATCGGACCCTCCTTGGTGGCAGTTTCTCTGATCGGGGAGTTGGTCACATCAGAAACAGTGATTGTGTGAGTCTTCACTAGAGGAGTCTGTACAAAAAGTCCACAAAGGGAAGAATGGCTTTAAGTATCAAATCACATTACCTTTACACCTACACAGATGCACCATGACTAGGGCTGGGTATCGTTTGAGAAATTTTTATACTGATAACTATACTCATATAAAACTATAATAACATCTTAGCAATATATATATAGAAGTATAGTCGAATTTGTCTAGTATTTCCTATTATAAAATTACAGTAAACCAAATATAAGATTATTAAACCTATTTCAAGCCATTTGTCATCATTTCAAGCTTGAAATAGTCTTGTTCTATCGGCAGATAATTTTCAGTCCCTCCAGGATTTCGCAATTTTGCGATCGCAGAAATTACGAAAAAAATCAAGCAAACTCCGAGGTATTTGGAGGAGCGTGCAATTTCTCTAAATTACCGCAGATTTTCCACAGATTTTGGCCGAGACGCGTCATGTGACTTCACTACACCGTGCATTCAGCCAAAGCCCTGAACGTGAGTACAGCTAAAAGGTCTCATTTACCAACAAACATCACCATGAAAGAGCGTGCAAAACAACGTCGTGCGATTGCGATTTGGCCGATTCAAGTAGTTTTCCGCCAAAAAAAGCCGCATCCCAAATCTAGAAAAACGTCGCCGCAAAATCAAGCGTTTTTGGACGCAACAATCACAAAAAAATCCTCTGTACGGACTGATTTTGCTCATTTTAGGTATTTATTTCTAGAAAGAAGCAAACAGAAGAGGAAAACTACAAGCTTGAGAAGAATAATAATGTCCAGAAATAGGTTTAATAATCTTATATTTGGTTTATTGGAATCTTATAATAGGGAATACTAGATAGATTTGACTATATTCAAGATATTTTCACTTGGTAAGCCGTTATTTTTTGCAGTGCGAAGAACAAAAAAAACATCCCACCAGCGGCAGTTCTGCGGGTGTGAACGCAAGTATTAAACCACAGATTAAGCTGGTCTTCAAAGGTACGTTTCATCATACGCTTTATATAATTCTCTAATCTTGAGAGAAAGTCTCAGGTTTACTGTAGAGCACTACTGCGTACCTAAACATAATTATTTTAACATTACGTTTGCCATTCTGATAACTATAGTAAAGTGTAAAAACATCACGTGCTGAAATATGACAACGGTAAAACACGTATATTATACTAAACATACGTTGCACGCGGCAGGATATTGAGGTTGAAGGATGGAAAATGCTGACATCAAGCTAGCACGGAACAAATCCTCAACACAGTAATTAGCGTTTAAAAAAACACACGGCTCTCCAACACACGCTTTAAGGCTTTAGTGTACATTCTTTAGAAAGTAAAAGAAGTAAACAACTGGAAGCAGAACCACATTTTGCAGTCTCTTTGCAGCCATTATCAACAGTGTATAAGCCCAGAGGGAAAAATAACTCCGAGGCCACATTTTAGCTGCATACTGCCACCTACTGTACAGCTGACATTGTTTGACGTTGTTTTGAAACATCATCAGTCAGCCACCTTAGACAGAAGATAGAAAGCCTTCCGGAAAGTTCCACAGGGCATCTGGTTCAGGAGCCGAATAAAGTTCTGCAAATTGCTATTTGTTCTCATAATCTGTGAATTTATCAAGCAGCCCTGTTTTTTTCTGTGTTTCCCAGCGTAGTGTTAGGATTAACATTATACACAATAGCACAAGAACAGCAATACCTGTCCTTCCTATGATCTTCCGTTCTAATAATAATAAATAGAGCTGAATAAATGTCCCAAATCAATACAGACCGCTGACACTGATACTGAACTTTATTTATTTTAATATCATGGATATGATCATTTCTTTAGATATGAACTGAACAGCAATAGCATCCTACTCACCACATCAGGCTGCATCTGGCCATTGATGTTGGATGTGCGGAAAGGTGACTGTGTAGACAGGCGCTTGTCCCACTCGCTGGGCCGCGGCTCTGGGACGGACTCCATGAAGCTGCGCTTGAGCTCGCTGATACTGCTGTGATGACGCATAATCCCTGATTGAGTCTTATCCAGATCCTATCAACGTGAAAGGACATTATGAGAGAAGGAAGTGACAGAAAGAAAAAAACAATTCAAAGACTGGAAGGCAGGAAAATCGTAAAGAATTTAAAAAAAAAACAAAAAAAAAACCTAGAGAGAAATAAATATAACGTCTCCTACAGAAACCCTTGCTAAAGATGGGTTTTTAAAAAGTTACTGAAACACTGAAAATATAAAATATATGTAATCTTTAATTGAATTTTATTCTAAAAACATTTTTCAAAAATCTTTTCATCAACAAAGCCACATGAGTCATGATTATTGGCAACCCTAGAAAGTATTATTAGTATTATTTCCACAGGAAATTTCTGAGCAGTCATCCATGACTTCCTGTTTTCACGGGGGTATAAGTGTGCACTATCTGCCCTCTCCACATGCACGAGGTCACAACCGGCTGGTGTCGGGCTGACTGACGGGGAGAGAGAGTACGCCATCCCTCCCATCCAGAGAGCACGGCCGATCTAGACTCCTGGCCAGACTAGACTGTTCTGGGTTCAAACTGCAGATCAAACTGGGTTCAAACATCCATGTGATGGGTCGAACACTTTTCTGCTGTAGCACTCACCAGCCCTACCAGTACATTTAAATAAGAGACTGACTCTCTCTGTTTGTGATGCTACAACTGTTAATAACATGTCTATAAACTGAGTTGTTGTGGAATCTTCCAGCAGGACATCCAAGTCTACACAAAAAAAATGGGCAAAATACTACAGAAATTCACCCAGTAAAAACCTGTGAGGTGAGCTGGAGTCCACAAGACAGGACCTCGGACTCTGGAGGATCTGGAGAGATTCTGTAATGAGGAGTGTCTTAGATGCCTTGGTCTGTATTCTCCAATCTCATCAAGCATTATAGGTATATACAAAGCACTCAATCTAGGGATGCCCATAACTACAAAACATCTGGTTTTATTAAAAATAATAATAATCATCATTTTGATAGAGTTTTTATATTTTCTTAAAATAAATTTACTTCAATTAAAGGTTAAATTTCTCTCAGTTTTTTAATGTGAAATTAAATTAATTACCATAGCAATTTTTTTCATAACAGTTTTTACCCATCTTTCCCAAGGGTGACAGTAATTCTAGATAATGTAGCACACTGCGGAGTTTCCTCTATCACACGACAGCTACCAACAGAGGAGGGAGAAGGCTACCACACGATTCCTCTGAGGCACTTGAAGCTGGCCAACATTATGTTTTTCAAACTGCTGCTCCTGCTGCATCACAGGACAGTGTAACACACTCGGAGGAACATGCTATCTACCCTCTTCTGCATACATGAGCTCACAGCTGCCCACGATTGGCTGGAGTCTCTCTCGTCAGAATTTGAGACAGGGTGAACACTTTTCTGTTTTATTAACTTTTAAGAGCAAAAATGTCAAGATACACATCTACAACTAAGAGACTATCTGTCTAAAATGGAAACTGCTCACAGATGAGACGACAGGTGTGATTTATTTATTTAATCAACAGGTCACCCCGGGCAGTGTGATAGAGGATACTACGTGACATCCATGAATTCTCAGACATGTGGTATGAATTAAAGCTAATCACATCATGTTAATGATGTCATAAACGAATGGACATCTTTATATTAACTCAGAGATGAGAGCATGATCACAGGGTTCAGCGGTGGCAGTTCAGTTTTTTCTATTTCCAGGTTTTGATGAAGGTAACAGCTGATTACAAGAATGGAAATAGAATTAAATCTGTCTGTCAATCATATTTTTAAAAAATATTTGACTGGGAACGATATAAAAAGATATTAAAGCTGCAAGCAGCATTTTCCGGGGCCAAGTACCCAGACTTGGTGCGCCGCGCATTCACAGACGAGCTACAATTGTTGGATAAGCAATCACAGGAAAGCAGAGCCATAACTATAGGGAAAGGGATTCAAGAATGTTTTGTAATTTCACACATTTGCCAGTCCATTTTGGGAGAACGGTTTTAATATCAGAGTTCCTTTGATAACTTTTGTTTAGACAGGTCTCAAGATGATGTGAGCCAAATTTGGTAAAAATTTGGAGGAGGAGTATCAAAAATGTCAGTTAGATTTTTAGCATGTTATTGTAACTTTTTCTGTTAATTTGTTGCATAGCCTCATAGTCCTGAAAATGCCTACCAAGTTTCGTGTCAGTGCACAAAATCGTTGTTGAGATACCTCACTTCCTGTTTGATGGCTTCGCTGTCAGATTCGTTGGACTATTTTGGGCAAACTGTTTGGGGTTTTCAAAATTCTTTTGTGATGCTTACTCTGAAGATGACGTGTGCAAATTTGGTGATGACTGGACAAAATTTGTAGGAGGAGTCGTGAGTCGTGGCTTTTAAATTTTGTACACATGGTTCAAAAGTTATGACCATAAATGTACTTCCAAATTCAGCATAAATTTAACCCAATGGTGGCGCTAGAGCGTTGGCAGCACTTGGCCGAAATTTGGTCAGAATGTTGCTTAGACCCTCCCCAGTCAGTATGCCAAATTTCACAACTTTTTACCTGACAGTTCTATGGGCTGCCATAGACACGCTAGCCAGAAGAAGAAGAACAACAAGAACAATAGGGTGCCTACACACATTCGGTGCTTGGCCCCCTAAATATACACTAAATGAGAAGCAGCCATGTACATTTTGATGTTTTATGTTCAGTGTATAGTCAATGTTATGCTGCCCTCTTATGGAATTTTTTTTTTTTCTTCATTGGCGCTGACAAAGAGAAGATTTGACTCCGGATCAGATATTCAGCCAAATAATAAAATGATTTTAAGACATTTATTAAATAAGACAGACAAAATTCCCAATCAGATATTTAAGCAATTTATATTCAAGATTTAAATGTAACAGAAAATATCAGGAAGGAAATTGATACTTGCTTTAGAATTATTGAGATAAATTGTGCATGCAAAGTGTTTTGGGCCAAGCTACAGAAAATGGGGGAAAAAACAGACACGGTGAAAAGAAGTGAGTAGAGTACAACGAAGCATGAGACAGAAATGTCCATGCAATAAGACATGCGATAGAGAGCAGGTAAAGAGCGAAACAGGACAATCTCCAGATACAAACCTCCAACATTAAATTGCTGTGTCTGGTATAGAGCGTTTCACCCTCGATTTTCTTTGCTCTTTTCTGCAAGGAACAAAAATAGAAAGAAAAACAAGAGTGTTCACAGCTTGCCAATCTGGAAGAGTAATTACAGAGAAATCACAGGCTGTTTGACCTGCAGGAGCATTCAGTGTGAAATGTGGATGAGAAATGTGGTCACGGTATCACATGAAATGAAAATATGCAGGAGAGCAGAGTGAGAAGGTGTAAAGGTGCAGAGGCAGGAGGGAACACTGGACTGTGCAGAGATTAAAGTGTAGATGGAGCATAATTCTGCACTGAAAATGTCCAGTGTGAAAGCTAGAGGTGAAGTGTTTCTACTGCTTATTGTTGAATGATCCAATAGCTTATTTATTTATTTATTCTTGAAACTCATTGCTCAATATCCCTTATTCATCAACTAATGGCTAGTCAGAGTGCATGTGAGTTACACTTTAGCAAAAAATCCACATTAAAATGAAAATATTTACTTGGTACGTGGTATATTCAACAAATGGTCAGAAGGACAGTAGCTAACTAATGTCATAGCCTTACTGTAGCCAACATACATACCTATCCATCTATCTATCTATCTGTCTATATTATATAACCAAAAGTATGTGGACCTCCGACCATCACACCCATATGTGGTTCACCCCAAAACTGTTACCACAAAATCTGAAGCACAACGTTGTATAGAACGTCTCTGTGCGCTGTAGCTTTACAGTTTCCCTTCACCGGAACTAAGAGGCCCAAACCTGTTCCAGCATGAAACAAAGTGCACAAATCGAGCTCCATGAAGACATGATGTGTTAAGGTTGGAAGAAGGTTGAGTGTCCTGCACAGAGCCCTGACCTCAACCCCACTGAACACCTTTGGGATGAACTGGAACTGGAGCCTCCTCACCCGACATCAGCACCTGACCTCAACCTCACTAATGCTCTTGTTGCGCTTGTATTTGTGAATGAACACAAATCCCCACAGCCACGCCCCAAAATCTAGTGGAAAGCCTTCGCCAGAAGAGAGAGTGGAGCTTATTGTAACAGCAAAGGGGGAATAAATCTGGACTGTTCAACAAGCACATATGGGTGTGATGGACAGGGGGTGCACATACTTTTGGCCAAATCTCATCTTATTTACCTCATTTACTCATTTATTTATTTCTCCCGTATTGTCCTCCATAGACAGGTACTGTAGCTCAGCTAAACACTTAGTCAGCAACATTTTTTGTCTGATGCCAGCTTTCAATACAAACAGTTTTGCATGTTAGAAATCGATCCTGTTGGTTCATCTGAACCAAATATTCTTGTTAGGCTGCAAAAATTAAGTGCGCACATGACTTCTCGTCACATGGATGCTTGTCAGTACCGTTACTCAAAGTAGTACTTCTCTTTTAAATGCAAGTTCAAATCAAATTAAGAACTTAAAATAGACCTCCCATCCCCAGCCCCACCTGTACATGCCCACTAAGAACAAATCTAGGGGAAAACAGACAGGCAAAAAAATTAAATACTTACTGTTATAAACATGCTTTTCCTTTATACTGAAGCAGGCAATATTATATATATATATATAAGCACATGCAGAGAGCATTCACGGCACCTTTAATCATTCATTACGTTCTAACCACAATGAAGA
This sequence comes from Cranoglanis bouderius, assembly GCA_023630585.1. Classification (NCBI taxonomy): domain Eukaryota; kingdom Metazoa; phylum Chordata; class Actinopteri; order Siluriformes; family Cranoglanididae; genus Cranoglanis; species Cranoglanis bouderius. The sequence goes on from CM042537.1 coordinate 4,475,760, forward strand.
GCCACAACGAACCAGCCATGAAGAGTTGAGCTTGTACAGACACAGTTATACAAGCAAGAACAAAGCCACGGACAGCCAGAGCAGATAACGAAATAATAAAAATAATCTCTATTTAGAAGACAGTAGAAGACAAGTAGCCACAGTAATGTCATGCTGTAACCCTGAAGTGGGGATAAGTTCCAACCTTGCGCATTCGCACCATCACTTGTGGAGGCTGTACACGCCCCAAAGGGGAGGGAACAGACAGCCATGTTAGAGTCCCTCACAAACATTACACCTCCATTAACACTTAAATACTATAGATCTTCGTGTAACCAAGATTGAAACAAATACATTTGTCAAATGGCATACAGTACTGCGCAAAAGTCTAAGTCATATGTAAAGGAATGCTGTAAATGTGCAAAGATGCCTTCAGAAATAAAGAGCAGTAACCAGTAATAAACTAACCAGTCACTACCCACTGTATATAAAAAACACATCTGTAGTCTCAGGTACACGTTGTGCAGGTTTATAAAGAAAGATTTGGTTGGTCTCGGCATCTTAGAGAATCTGGAGACTTTGACTGTCATACTCGATTTTGCTTTGTTTTTTTTTGTGTTTTTTTCCAAGGTAAATCCTGAAAAGCAGCTTTCTTTCTTTTAATGAAAAGTGAAAAATCTGAAAAATTGGTCCGTTAAGTATTATGTTACTTCTTTACTGACGTACAAACATTTTTCTGTAAAATTTCATGGTTGGAAAAAAATGCTTGGAAATGACCCAGTAATGTTGAAGTCATAAAACGAACTTCTAAGACAATTAATATTGCAAAAAAATGTACTAAATATTTTGCACAGTGCTGTACGTACAGTATAAGGCCTCAGTAAAAGGTCACGTTCTCTATTCTTGCTATGCATCCAGTGTAGCTTCTGAAACTGAAGCACACACCTGACTCGTTTTCTCCCCATTAGTGGTCGTCACTGCCAGGGCATCACGGTGCCGCCACTCACGCCGGACAACCATCTGCAGGGGCACATAATTACCCACCCTGGTATGTCTCTCTCTCTCTCTCTCTCTCTCTCTCTCTCTCTCTCTCTCTCTCACACACACACACACACACACACACTCACTCTTGCACACAGCCTGGCTGAGCATACCAGGGTACACACTTGCCCTTTCACAGCCAAGGGTACATTCTGATTTCTAACTGAGGGGGTACTACATTTAAGTAAGGAATAAAACACTTGGGGTTGTGCTGTTAAAGGAAAATAATCCACGATCGAGTGATGTGATGCACCCCGATGCACACTGGAGTTACCGTCACAACCCTGATGTGGATTATTTTCTAAAACTGCAGTGTTTCATTCTTCTTATACCACATATTGTTCATTTCATTTTTTTAATAAACAACACATCATACTTTTTATCCATTTATAGTTAACTTGTGGAACGTCTGTGAAACAAGTTATTTCCTGTTATCACACAGCAGCTATCCCTCACCAGCCGCTCTCTTGACATTAAACTCCTCTGTCTTGAAGACTTTCTCATGTCAGTGATGTATGATTTCCTACAAGTGCTCAATGTACTATCTATTCGTTTCCTTGAACCTACTTGTGCCTACTTTGTTAGGGGCAGTTTTAAACGCTGGCAGTTATCTGGTGTTAACAGACACAGTTATATTCGTTTCTAGCAGTCTGTTATACCCCTACTAACTAGCAGAGGCGGTGTACACTCACGTAGCTGCAGCATAGACATCCTGGAATGGGATATCTCCAAGTACTGGCCATGAGAATGAAATACTCCTTGTGCAATGGCACGTCACGGTAGGACTGAGCTCCCAGCCTATTCGTAGGCTGTGGTGATAACTTGTCACCCATTGGGCCAATCTCTACTTAGACAGAGGAATACAGCTGTGACAGATGAATAATTAGCTGCAAACTCCTTTTAGAAATGCTGCTATGAGCCTATGAGCACCCAGCAAACGAAGCCCTTGTGCCAGGGTTCTAGTGTTCTGGATAATTTCCTGGACTGTTATGACATAGTCATCAGTCTGCCCACTGTACCAAGGGGCTGAACCCAGGGGCACAGATAGCCTGGCCAAGGGTGCCATGAGCTATATGTCCATCCACACAAGGAGTGATCAGGGCATAGTAAAATCAGGCCTCTGGGGGCCTTAAGGAGAACCCTTTGGTTTGATTGTGGAATGCTGTGTCGCGTGGAATGAATCAATGAAGAATGTGGGAACGTATAGAGTAGGCCACATGGTCACGCTCAAAAAAAGCTTACTGTCTGTGAGCCCACTTGCAGAGCCTCAAAACAGGTCAAAAGGAACTTGAGGCCCAGCCAGGCCACCCTCAGTTCTAACAGGTTTTGCCATTTGAGCCTTTTTTGGAGAAAAGTCTCATGCAGCAACAGAGTTGGAGACTGCGATCCTCTTTGTGAACCAAGAATGCATTTCTGTCTATAGTAATTGGGGTTTAGTTGCACACACTGGGGCAACAGGGTGGCTACCATTCCCAATTAATCTATCTTCGTGGTGATGAATTGTATGGCATGCTTCAGTACTAGGGTACTTCAGTACCTATGTTCACGAGATTGAGCGCCATAATATGAGCAAAGAGGGTAAATGTGTCCTGGATGGTCTGTTTCCCGGTGGGGGAACCCATCATCCAAGTATGGCAATTTCCTTATGCCTCTGCCCATCAGAGACAAGGCAAACTGCATGCATCTTGTAAACACCCACAGCTCTAGAGAAAGGCCAGAGGGTAGGACATTGAATGCCTGCCCCTGACAGGCAAACTCCATGAACATGAAAGGTGCATTGCAAGGATTCAGTGTCTGGGGCTGCATAACAAAAGTAATATCCGATAGCCTTATACAGAACAGGCAGATCACCTTCCTTGTCCTGAATTAAGAAGTATGTGGTGTTTAACCCTATGTTCTGACCATGGGGTCTCTTCTTTCCATTGTCCAAGAGGAAACAAAGTTCTTGAAACAGGGTGGCCTCTTGGTGGGATTTGAAATTTGCCAGCACCTGAACACTTTAGTCTGGGCATTGAAATGTATACCCCTTTAGCTTTGTCTTCAAATCCAACTGGTCTGATGTAGTTGCTGCCCAGTGAACAAGCCACCCTTTTCTTGGCCATGAAGCATCAACCACTCCTGGTGCCAGCCATAACCAAATTGGTGGAGAGCCATCCTGTATTCTGGCCGAGGTGTCCCACTGCCAGGAGTGCGGTTTCAATCAGGTCTGTCACAGAGGAATCAATAGCTGTGGATTGGAGTGACTGCTCCAGTGAGAGTTAGCGAATCGCCTGTCCATGCAATGTGCAAACCAATGTCATAAGAACTCAGAATGTCACCATTATGTCTGCATTCGTGTGCTCGGGCATCAAAGGGGATGGTCCAACCTGAAGGCTAAAACCACCTGCTGCCATAGGCATGCTGCCCAGGCCGAGCTGCTCACAATCTATCATATTAGCTGAAGTTTGGGCATGATGCAGTAGAGCTGCTAAAAATCTTCACTGATCTCTATATAGTCCTGACATCGTGGCATAGTGAAAAAATACCATGCGCGGCACCCATCATTGTAGATCGCACGGCACAGATTCTGCACTATGAGCTGCTCATCAGCTTCCAGTCCAACCCAGGCCTCCCCTCCTTTCAGACGGTGGCTATCCCAGACAGTTTGTAGCCTGCCAGCAGTGCACGTAATCTGGTATCTGGTAAAGGCTACATCAACTTCACTTCTGGACGCCGCTGAACTCGGAGTTGAACATTGCGGTTTAACTGTTGGATCACTGTCAGGAAATACTGTATCTCTCAGATGGGGCTACAAACACGTAGAAAGACTCTGATCTGTTTCTCGGCACGGAGTCAGGATCCAATCGTGCCAGCCAGAGTGCTGTGTTGGCATCTGTGTCGCTTCCAGAGAGCTTACACATTGGCTGGACGGGAACAAATCCGGCAGCATGGCTCATAATCACTCAGAGATGAAGCTGTGTATATAGTGGAAACCAGATAACTCAGTGGTTAACCATGAAGAGTGCGCATTATGCTGGGAAACACCAATACAATGGAATCTCAGAGTAAAAAATGCCTCAGCAGTGAGTGTGGGATTAGTCATTTCATGACTTTTTAGGAGGTATCAGCATGGTGCGCATGCACACTAGAAGACGTCCAGGTGTAAAACATCGCCCCTGATGGTTAGGAGGAGTGAAACAGAACTTAATGTTTCCGCTTTACCTCTGACTGTTAAAAAGCGCTGGCACTGGAGACTCCTTCCATAAATGTTAAATAACATCTTCTAACAGAAAAATTGAAAAAACCATATCAGCAGTTCTACTTTATTATTAACTAAATTACAGCTGTTTATATTTACATTTACATTTATAGCATTTAGCAGACGCCCTTATCCAGAGCGACGTACTAGAGTGTGTTAAATTCTCCATCAATGAATACTTCATTTCTGGTTCGTACGATTACAATGAAGTGCACTGAACACAAACCTGTTGAAAAGAGAGCAACCGTTAGGAGTTTTTTTTTTTTTTTTTTTGAGGAAGAAGAAGAATTAGAAGAAAACACTAATTATCAAGGGGTAAGTATTTAAGAAAGAGGTATGTCTTTAAAGCTGTTTCTTTGATTCATTTATTCTTATTCTTACTCTACTCTCAGAGCTGAAATTATTCCACACCTTCAGATTCGAGAATTCAACAGCGCTGTGGGATCATTGTGAAATGATGCATACTAAAGAAAAAACATTAAAACGATCACAATAAAAGCATTCTGAAAAATAGGCACTAAAATTATTATTATTAGATGTGGTAGATTTCTGTTCACTAGAACTGACTAGTATTACATGGAATTTGCATCAGCCTGAAATTAGACGTATCCACCCATCATGTACCTTGATCTCAGATGTGTCCTCAAGTGCAACACTTTGCATTTTGAAGCTCCCAGTCACACAGCTCTCTGCCTTTACCTCAACCTTGTTCTCTCCTGAGTGAGATGGTAGACTTGTGGGTGTCACCAAGTCTTTGTGCGCCACCTGTACGGCTGATGTCACCGTGGGAGAAGGAGCTGTATCGCCAATGGAGATAGGAGACATGATTGGAGCGCTGACGGGACGCGCCGTTTTATTTAAGGTGGGCACCATGGCTGAATGGAGAAAGTTAGGTGGAGGGACAGAGAAAAAAAGAGGAAGACATGTTAAACCATTCTTTTTCTTTGCACAAAATATGCTGTAACTGTAGGCTATTTGAAACCCCCAAAACTCCAGTAACACTGTCTAAACTCCACTTGTGAATAATAAAAACTTAATTGTTTTAATATATGCACACAAATTCTTAAGTGGGTCGCATTTCTTAAAAGCACGTGAGCCTTGGTGGCTCAATTTGAAGTCAATTTTGCAACCGCAGCCTGAGAAAACATGCGAGAAAGCAACTATGACCACGGCATGAGGTTAGTGGGAAGGATCAACATTTGTGTACATATGCACAAAAATAAAGCAAGAACAACAGAGTGAAAAAGAGAAACATATGAAATGACAGAACTCTGCGTCAAAGCTTTAACGTTAGACCATGCTAATGAAACAGTTGTGAAACACTTATTAGCTATTACACCATATAGAACTGCAACACAATATACTGTACTTCCTGCACCTTAGCACAACTAGAGAGAGAGAGAGAGAGAGAGAGAGAGAGAGAGAAAACAAACCTCCGTCTAAGCTGTGAGAGGGCATCTTACTGGCAAAGCGCTTGAAGTGGGGTGCAGGGCGGTTGATCATGGAGCTAGCCTGCCGTGTTTGAGCCTGAGTACGCCCACTATACCTGAACTTGGAGCCCAGGGCCAGGAGCTTTCTAGGTGTGGTGGCAGCTTCAGTCGACGTCAACCTGGAAAGGACAGATAATATGTAAAGTGGATCCTCCATCATGCCTCATTCACATATATCTAAAGGAGATTGTACCCAAGTGGTGTCCAATCTTAATTTCCAATCTCACTCTATTTTCTAATTCAGGTTCTGTACCTTCTCAGTAGTTTATTTTGTTCAGCTGATTGCCAGATTCCTTTGTCTATTGTCTGTTGTATATATGTAGTCTACAATTCAATTTACAAAACCGTAACAAAGTTTGTCGCACCTGAAAAAGGTGTGGTGCTCTACACACACTTTCCAAAGCTTCTTAGAAGCTTTGTAATTGGGCAGCTTGAAGCCAATGGCACTCTCATAATGTTCCAGCTAGGATAGAGATTAAGAACATATCAAAAAGCGAACAGACCCTGGTGGAACTGTAGCAGAATTATATGTAATAATAATAATAATAATAATAATAAAAGAATTGTGTTATTTTTTGTGCAAGCTTGATGTACCTCAGATGGTCGTATCTTGATGAAGAAGCTGCTACGTTTGTAGGAGACTTTCAGCACTTTTGGCCATGGAAAACGATTAATCCTCAGCTTGTCTTTATAAACCATGAGGCCACTGGAGCAGACACCCAGCATGATATCAACCCCATTCAGATCCTGAGAGACAGGCATAAGCAATATACTTCACATCGATATTTACACATCAATAATTAAATTACGTGAGATGGGTTAAGCTTCTCCTTAAGTTGACTTTCTGAATGCACCATTCAGGTTATGGCAATTATTTGGAAGTTTTTCACTCAATTCATGCCTATAAATCATTCAGTTGCTAAGGATCACAGGCCACTAGGATCACTAAACCCTAACCCTAACCCAAGGGACCAAGCATGGTGAAGCTGCATTCAGTGTGTGGTCCTAAGATGGAACCAGCTGCTAGAAGATCTCAGATATACCCCAAATTTGTCCAAGTCCAAACTAAAATACTTTCCTCTTTTCCTGTGACACTTTCAGCCTGCACTTGTGGTGTATGAATGAGAAAATGTCAAGCATTGCAACGAAATACCTAAGAGGAGTCTAGTGCACTGTCTACACTGAAGTGGAGAGAGCTCAGAATGGAAACCATACTCTGTGATGGACTGAGAGGTGAGAGCCACATAAAGCCACACCAATAAACTTGAAGAGATGATAAGTTGAAAGGAGTCTATCACCAGCTTCGAAGGAGCGGTATTTCCTGTAGCTCCGACCACAGGCACCTGAGCGATGGAGAAGTGGAGCACGTGCACGCCCAGGAAGAGCAAACATTTGGCTTTTCCTCACCCACTTTTTTTAATTCAAAATAAAGAATTGACTTTCAGTACAAATAACTGCATGAGCATGAGTTTAACTAAGAAATATGTTTCTTGTAATTTTATCAACCTCCCCTAAAACAAGACATCCACTTGAGAAGCAGTGCAGTGAAGATGCCTGGCTCTTTGCTCTGGGATTTGTAATTAATTATTAAATAATTATTAAGAGATGGAAATGTTCCTCAAGACGGTGATGACTGTACTCCAGGTCATTATAGTGTCTGCTGTGAAAAGCTGTTTCTTTGGCTACTAAGCATGTGCGCAGTTCTTCAAAATAAACTCGAACTTTTATAGACAAAATCTGTCATTCGTAACTACTTTAACTGATTAGAAATTAATTACTCTGCCTAAAGTTTGTTTCAAAATAGAAGGAAATATTCTCTTGGTCCTCAGCCACTCCAACTTTTCTAAAAAAGTAAAGTGATACTAAAGTTTGGTGTCTGTATTGGAATATTGGTCTAGTGTATTGACTCACATTAATCCACACGGTGAAGAAAGGCCGGGAAATGAATATTTTTGTTGCCTTTTAACCCAAACTTAACCAACCGCACATCCGGCACTCTTAAATCTGTGACCTGACCTGACCTGCAAACTGGTTTATGTGACGAGAAGAGACATAGCAGTGTAAAGCTGTTTTCTCAGCTCTTTCTTTACCATAATGTTACATAGAGGTTTTTCAAAATGTTTGTTTCTTCTGTACATACCGCCTTTATTCTGTGGGAATTATCTTTAATGACGGTCTAGCTCGGAGGTTAATCCCTGCTATAGCCAGTGATTCTTTTTTAACCTCATTTCCTCCCCAATTTGATCATCTGCCAATTCCCATCCACCAGCCGGCTCTCCCGTATCGTACGACAGCTATTACCCGGGAGGGCGAATGCTATCACGTGCTTAATCCGAGACACGTGAAGCCAGCCAACCGCATCTTTTCAAACTGCCCGTGTTTGTCTAGTGTCACTGTGACTGACAGGGGAGACAGAGTGTGCCCCTCCCACCCTCACGTGTATTACTAAATACACTCATGTATGACCTTTTCTATACTATCATGAATATCCATTCTTTTGTAACCGATGAGGAATTGTTTTGTTGAATGATGGCTCACTCCTGCTGTATTGCTGTATTGCTGAATTGCGTTCCCTCTGCAGAGGAGGAACAAACTTCTCTCCTTTTGATCGGAAAGATTGTCTGCTGCGTCTTATTTAGAGAACAGAAGAAATTCTCAGACGGTACCTTAGCCTGGTGCAGATCTACGCCATACATGGAGAGCTTTTTTGCATTCTCCAGGAACATCATGTCAGCTTGAGCAGGACTCATGGATCTAGAGTTGAACCAGGGACACAATTACTAAATACACATGAATAAATGCCCATAGAACAGCTATCATTCCATATTCAGTGCCAATGCCAGTGCTATCTCTGAGGTGTTTTACTGCATGTTACTGGCATGTTTACATTACTAGATATTAGATATTATTATTATTATTATTATTATTATTATCAGCCAAAATAATCGGCCCGGCCAGTAATCTGTATGTATTTCTCGATAAATGATCAAAGCGAAGTTCACTGCAATCTTTATGGAGATGATGTACTCGTGCTCATTATGAAAACTGGTACTAACGCATCCCTAAAAGTAACGCTTTTCATTCTTTATTCTTTCACGCAATGTCATTTGTATTCTAGTGTCATTTTAGAGAGAGAGAAACCGCTAGCAAATGAAGAGAAAAAGGCTTACCTGTATGTGCGATGGAGCTCCGTGACTTTGTCCTCTAGTTCCTTTGTCTGGCTTGGGATAAGTCTGAGCTCCTTGGCGTAGTCTGTGCCGTGGACCTCGGGGTCATACTCGCCCAGTTCAGACTGCAGGGCGTAAGAGCCCAGCAGGGTTAGAGTGACAAAAGAGCAGGGCAAACGGCCACTCATGATGTCTTTGCGCAGCTGGAGACACACATAGTACCTGTAGCCCAGAGCAATGATGTAAAGGCTATCGTAAGTGAAACAATCGAAGGCTAATCTGTGCTATATACTATAGAAATGTACAACGTTTGAATAGTAAACACATAGAAAAACAGAAACAAGACACAATTCTGAGAGAGAGAGAGAGATAGAGAGAGAGAGAGAGAGAGAGAGAGAGAGAGAGAGAGAGAGAGAGAGTTACCTGGTGATGTCCTCAGATAACTGGGCTGGATCAGGCGGGTAAAACTTCACATTGAATGTAAAATCGTAGTTGATTCCTAAATATAATAAATGATCAAATAATTTAAATGTCTGCTTGAAATTAATTAGCGTCTAACTGATTAGTAATGCTCTTCAATTTCTCACCTCGCACTTGCCTTCGAATCTCCTTTGTGAAGTCAAGCCATGTCTAGCAGAGTGAGAAAGGTAGAGTCAGAGAGAGGGAGAGACCTGCAGTGCAGCTGAGTATCACATCATCACTCACAGAAGTGCAGGCGAAGTAACAGAGGAACCAAAGGAACTCCAATCATCTCTCACCGTATCTATTATTCCATTAAAGTTACTGTATAAATGAATGAAACAAATTCACCTTCACGGCTGGAGTCTCCCACACAGCGAGGCCGTAATAGTCCTTTTCCAGCAGGTTCAGGTGCTCACATACTTTCGCAAACAGTTCCTGGCCTTTAGCGTGTTTCTGCGTATACACACATCACACACTTTACCTTCATTCTCAACAACACACAAATGTAGCACTGTGTCTTATTCTGTGTGTGTGTGTGTGTGTGTGTGTGTGTGTGTCTTATTATGTGTGTGTGTCTGTGTGTCTTATTGTGTGTATGTGTGTGTGTGCGTGTGTGTCTTTTTATGTGTGTGTGCATCTTGCGTGTGTGTGTGTGTGTCTTATTATGTGTGTGTGTGTGTGTCTGTGTGTGTATTATGTGTGTGTGTGTCTTATTATGTGTGTGTGTCTGTGTGTCTTATTGTGTGTATGTGTGTCTTATTATGTGTGTGTGTATGTGTGTCTTTTTATGTGTGTGTGCATCTTGTGTGTGTGTGTGTGTGTGTGTGTGTGTGTGTATCTTATTATTTGTGTGTGTGTGTGTGTGTCTTATTATGTGTGTGTGTGCATCTTGTGTGTGTGTGTGTGTGTCTTATTATGTGTGTGTGTGTGTGTGTGTGTGTGTGTGTGTGTGTGTGTGTTTGCACAAGTCTTACGTCCAGTTCACACTCAAACAGTGTATCATCCAGCAGTGTGACTCTGCAGTACATGATCCTGGGTCTGCGCTGACCTTTAAGGACCTTTACTTCTTCCTCAGCACTCTTCTCCTTTCTCCCTCGTTCTCCGTCTCCCTCTGTTTTCTCTGCTCCTGCTGTTTCCGTATCCTCTTCCCCAGGCTTGGGCTGTTCCTCCACCTCTTTATCTTCTTCTGTTTCATTCTCCTTCTCTTTCTTTCCTTCTTCATTCTTTATCCTGTCCTTGTTCCTCTTCTCTTTCTTTTCTTTTTTCTCTGCATGTTTTGCTTTCTCTATTTTCTTTTTCTTGTCTCTGTTTTTATTCATCTCTTCTTTCTTTTGCTTCTTTTCTTTCTTTTCTTGTTTCTCCACCTTCAATTCATCACCCTCCGTGGTGTCTCTCTGGTCCACTCGGACCTGTTGGACCAAAAAAAGACAAAACAGGAAACTTTCTGGTTAATGAGCTTAATCTCACACTGAAAATAACAGACATCGGACCTTAAAGTACAAGTATTCTTATATATATATATATATATATATATATATATATATATATATATATATATATATATATATACACACACACACACACACACACACACACACACACACACACATATATATATATATATATATATATATATATATATATATATATATATATATATATATATATATATATATATAAACATTATGCATAAACTTATATAAACTTACTAATTACATTATAATAGTTTGTCCACAAACTTTTGAATATGATGTAACTGTTATATTGCTTGATTGGATAATACAGAGTGAGGAATCTGAGATCCTCCAGAGTCCTAGATCCACTCATATGGACTCTCCTCTTTAGCTCCACCCACAGCTATTCAATGGGTCTTAGGTCAAGTGATGGCCACGTAACAACTTCTGTCTATATTTACTGTATATACTGTATATACACACTCACCATCCACTTTATTAGGAACACCTGTACACCTGCACAGTCATGCAGTTATCTAATCAGCCAATCATGTGGCAGCAGTACAATGCAGGAAATCATACCGATACAGGTCAAGAAAAGCATCTCAGCGTGCACAACACATCAAACCTTGAGGGTGATGAGCTACAACAGCAGACGCTCTTGACCTGTATCTGCAGGATTTTATGCATGGTGCTGCTGACACATGATTAGATATCTGCATGAGTGTACCTAATAAAGTGGACAGTAAGGGTATATACAGAGTTTCCCATTAATTTAAAAATCCTCATATTAATTAATATAGTTTGGTTCAAAGTACCAACTTCACATTTTGTGTATTTGCTAAATAAAACATGATCTTTCAAGTGGTATAAGTATTTTTATGGCAGACATGCGTGTCATGCAGCTGTGGACCTTCTGTTTTAGAAGTTAAAGACATCTTATACTAGACATCAATCCCTAAACATTCCATGCATCTTGAATGAACAGTTCAAAGGTAATGACTCATGGAACTTTGTAACTTTTGGTGTAGCACTCGTTTTTATAGTAACATTTGGGCCACGCCCCTTTTTTAAAGCCTCTATATCTCAGAAACTAATGCAGGTACAAGCCTGAAACACAATATTTATTGGGAATAGTGACATTATTTCCAGCCATATGAAGCAAATCTGAGATGGTCAGTCAGGAGGCCTCCAGCGATCTCACACGGATTGAGCCGCCCCCCCCCCCCCTCAGTCCTTCTTTCTCTCCCTCACCTGGTTCTCAGAACTGCTAATGGAGTGCAGGTCTACTGCTGCATCTCCCTCATTGCGTAGCTCAGGTTCAGGGTCTGCGATGGGAGCTTTGGGATCCAAGTGGCTCTCTTTCTCTTGGCCTCTTTCCACCTTGACCCCCTCATCATCTGAGCACTGTGAGCGGTGCTTCAGGAAAGACGAGAACAGGCGCGAGAGGCGTCGGCTGCCCGGGGTGTGCTGGCGTAGTTTTGGCTGCTGTCCCTCCTCTGAGCCTCCGGGAGGCGGAGGTGAGCCGGAGGGTCCATCCTGAAGGGGCTCAATAGGGTCAGGCTCTTGCACTCCAGCCTCTCCATCTTCCTGTTGCTGCTCACAGACCTGCTTCTTCTGTCCATTGTTTGCTTTGTCTGTCGTCATGGTAACCACTGAGAACAGACGAGACGCACACAAGACCATTATAGTGATATAGTGAGAATCTAAACAGCACCGTTCTGACAAAATCGCCATGCTGTCATGGCAGTGTAAAGCTATGTTTGTAGGCCTGGTCCATTCCATTGTGTGGACCGTTTTGTGGCAGCTAATGTAGTTTTTTTTAACTTCCCTGTAATTAGCTAATATGGTGGTTTATCATAACCTTGTAGTTAAGGCACATAGACAGAAAAAACTGAACACTCTTGCACATATCAGTGGACAGGATAGCTCCATGCTAACATGTAGTGGCTGAAGCAACCACTTTATATAACGATTACAACATTAACATGAGCACATTTCCAGGCTGTAGTGCGGTCCATTTCCATATTCTTTTTCACATAATAATAAACTATCTACAGATGTATTGTATGGGATTTACTCTTGATTAACTGACACTTGTAGCCATTCAGCGCAACACTAGCCAATTGGTGAGGTCTGTATGTATGCAGAAGAGGGCAAAGAGGCTTCAACTTTGAAGACTGCATTTGCTGTTAAAAAGGATAAACCAACATGAAGATCACAGAGCTGTCTATGGGAGAAAAGCAAGCCATTTTGAAGCTGAGAAAAGAGGGAACATCTATCAGAGTCATTTCACAAGCACTGGGCATAGCCAATACAACAATCTGGAATGTCCTGAAAAAGAAAGAAACCACTGGTGTACTAACAACCAGACATGGAACAGGTCGGCCAAGGAAAACAACAACAGCTGATGACAGAAACATTGTGAGAGCTGTGAAGAAAAACTCAAAAACAACAGTCAGTGACCTCACCAACAACCTCCACAGGGCAGGGGTGAAGGTATCACAATCCACCGTTCAAAGAAGACTTTGAGAGCAGAAATATAGAGGCCGTACCACAAGATGCAAACCACTCATCAGCAGTAAGAGCCAGAAAGCCAGATTGGAATTCGCAGAGAAATACAGAGATGAGCCACAAAAGTTCTGGAACCAAGATGAACCTCTACCAAAGTGATGGAAAAGCCAAAGTGTGGAGAAAGAAAGGATCTGCTCATGACCCAAAACATACAAGCTCATCTGTGAAACATGGTGGAGGTAGTGTCATGGCTTAGGCTTGCATGGCTGCTTCTGGAACAGGCTCACTGATCTTTATTGATGATGGAACTCATGATGGTAGCAGCAGAATGAACTCAGAAGTTTACAGAACATTTTGTCACCGATTTACAGAGAAATGCATCCAATCTAATCGGGAGGAACTTCATCATGCAGCAAGACAACGATCCAAAACACACAAAAGATCGGCAGCACAACAAAGGACTTCATCGGGGGGGAAAGTGGAAGGTTTTAGACTGGCCGAGTCAATCACCAGACCTTAACCCAACTGAGCAGCATTTCACCTCCTGAAGAGGAGACTGAAGAGGAGACTGAAGGGAGACTGAAGGGAGACTGAAGGGAGACTGAAGGGAGACTGAAGGGAGAACCCCCCCCCCCCCGAAACAAACAACACCTGAAAGAGGCTGCAGTAAAAACCTGGAAAAGCAACACAAAAGAAGAAACCAACAGTTTGGTGTCAGTGAGTTTCAGGCTTGATGAAGTTATTGCAAGCAAGGGATATGCAACCAAATATTAAGTGTTAATTACTTTAATTTACTTGACGACTTCTCTGTTCCTATACTTTTGCTCACCTAAAATTTGGGTGGTCTGCCACCAAAGGTGCCATGTTCTAAGTTTTTTAACACGTCTAGAGGTGAATATCAGGAAATAAAAGCTGAAACCTTAACCACTTGTCTCATCTCCATCTTTTAATCTCAAACCCACGTCTCCAGTGTATAACACAAACAATAGTATTAGCCTTGCCGTTCCAATACTTTTGGAGGGGGCTGTATGTTGAAAATGTACTGTGTTTTACTAGCAGAGAGAGAGAGAGAGAGAAAGAGAAAAGCACAAACAGCTCTTTAATATAACAGTCCTCATATGGTCAGGTGTGCCCTGCTAATCAGCTCCTCATGTACACCACCTCTCGCTAAGCCACGCCTCCACCTGCCACTAATTAACCAGCTGGGCCAATCAATTGGTTAACCGCTAGTAAATCCCAGAAGAGTATGGTGCTTGGAAACTGTCGTTTATTCGAAAATTACGGGTTACACGTTTGAGATTTATAAATTTGAACTCTCCTGTATCCTGGAAGCTCTGCCCCCCCTGACTGTGGCCTGGCGGGGCGCCCTCACTTCCTGTCACTATAAGTGGAGAATGTTTTGAGTTTATCAATGTCAAAGAAAATCTATCAATTTATTAGGGATGCCACTAAAAAAAAATTCATCAGAAAACGACGCCAAAAACATCATTACAGTGAAAACTAATTTCATCTAATGAGCTTTTATCTCTTGATTCTTTTGCTAAAACCATAAAAATGTGCCTTGGACCACTTAGCCCCGCCCACTTAAATTTACGACATTTACATAACATGCAAAACCGTACTTTCACGAAATAGTCTTGGGATTTTTTGCTGTATCTTCACACAGTTGGTGTTAAAATTACTCAGTGGAGTATGAACCTTAATAATTTTCAAAAAAAAAATTTTGATTTGTAAACAATATGGTCATCAAATTCCAATCAATTCTAGTGGGGCGGAGCTTAATTTATACAAGGATCGTTTGCTCCGCACTCGCACTTCTTGGTGATATTTACAGTTAATAAACCGAGCTATTCCGTATGTAGCCTTTCCTTCATGACATCTCACCTTCTATGACTAATCACTCGCTACTCACCATCACTGCTTTTGCTTTTTTGTTTGCATTCCTGCTGGAAAACATAGTATTTTGTAAATGTGTAAAAAGTTCATTTGTGGTGCCGTGACCGAAGACGACTTTATGTTTATAATTTTATTATATTCCAAGTGTCTTCAGAAAATATTCCTTCTTCATAAACCTTAATTTGTAGTTTGATTTGCAAATGATCTTGATGAATATGCAGACTGGGCTGTGGCGTTATCTAGTGACGTTTCGGGCATGCTTCAGCTACTTTCCTGCTTTTTTCCATGTTTTAGCCACTTATGGTCCATTTGGGAGTCGAAAGAGTCGGTGCTCAGTGGTGAGCTGAGCCGAGTTCCTCCAAGAACCGGAATTCCCATCACTTCTAGCTCACAGTGAAACAAAGACAACCAGCAGCAAAGTAAAGACAGGAACACCCTCTCACACCCACAGGACAGAGGTACGGGGTGTGTGAGATGTGGTGTGTGTGTGTGTGTGAGTGAGAGAGAGAGAAAGATGCGGGGAGAGAGAGATGCGGTGTGTGTGTGTGTGTGTGAGAGAGAGAGAGAAAGATGCGGGGAGAGAGAGATGTGGTGTGTGTGTGTGTGTGTGTGTGTGTGTGTGTGTGAGAGAGAGAGAAAGATGCGGGGAGAGAGAGATGTGGTGTGTGTGTGTGTGTGTGTGTGTGTGTGTGTGTGTGTGAGAGAGAGAGAGAGAGAGAGAGAGATGTGGGGAGAGAGAGATGCTGTGTGTGTGTGTGTGTGTGTGAGTGAGAGAGAGAGAGAGAGAGAGAGAGAGAGAGAGAGAGAGAGAGATGCGGGGAGAGAGAGATGCTGTGTGTGTGTGTGTGTGTGTGAGAGAGAGAAAGATGCGGGGAGAGAGAGTTGCGGTGTGTGTGTGTGTGTGTGTGTGTGTGTGTGTGAGAGAGAGAGAGAGAGATGCGGGAAGAGAGAGTTGCGGGGTGTGTGTGTGTGTGTGTGTGTGAGAGAGAGAGAGAGAGAGAGAGAGAGAGAGAGAGAGAGAGAGATGCAGGAAGAGAGAGTTGCGGGGTGTGTGTGTGTGAGAGAGAGAGAGAGAGAGAGAGAGAGAGAGAGAGAGAGAGAGAGAGAGAGAGAGATGCGGGAAGAGAGAGTTGCGGGGTGTGTGTGTGTGTGAGAGAGAGAGAGAGAGAGAGAGAGAGAGAGATGCGGGAAGAGAGTTGCGGTGTGTGTGTGTGTGTGTGAGAGAGAGAGAGAGAGATGCTGTGTGTGTGTGTGTGTGAGAGAGAGAGAGAGAGAGAGAGAGAGAGTTGCGGTGTGTGTGTGTGTGTGTGAGAGAGAGAGAGAGAGAGAGAGAGAGAGAGAGAGATGCGGGGAGAGAAAGAGTTGCGGTGTGTGTGTGTGAGAGAGAGAGAGATTCGGGGAGAGAGAGATGCGGTGTGTGTGTGAGAGAGAGAGAGAGAGAGATGCGGGGAGAGAAAGAGTTGCGGTGTGTGTGTGTGAGAGAGAGAGAGATTCGGGGAGAGAGAGATGCGGTGTGTGTGTGTGAGAGAGAGAGAGAGATGCGGGGAGAGAAAGAGTTGCGGTGTGTGTGTGTTTGTGCGCGCGCGATCTGGGTGCCGCTTTTTAAAACCCTTTCCCCGTGTCTTGTCTATTATCGTCTCGGTTTAATGAGCAACACTATAAAGCACTAACCACACCAGAGCAACACTATTAAGCACTAACCACACCAGAGCAACACTATAAAGCACTAACCACACCAGAGCAACACTATAAAGCACTAACCACACCAGAGCAACACTATAAAACACTAACCACACCAGAGCAACACCCCGACATATACACACGGATCCTAAAGACACATAAACACTGGGATCATCTGTCATTCATAACCTCATTCATCAGCAGCTGCCCAACGCAGGGTCTGAAAATGGCGCCTAATGTGCAAAAAAATGTCAACAGAATCCCTTCCTTTCCATCATCCCATCACACAATGCCCTCACCAGCCTGGTGCACGGATGCACTTACCTCGCCTTTAATTCATCTGACTGGAAAAGCAATTCACATAAAACTTACAAAAAAAACAAAACAAATCAAAAATCAAAAATATTTCCTTTAACAGCTTCAGATGCGCGAGCCCAGGTGTAAAATGATCTTAGCCCCTTTTTCACACACGGTGTTTTGGTTCTAGTAAAAACAGGGCACTACGTGGACAATGACGTTTCGTACTCGGGAGTAGTAACCAATGGAGGGCGAGCTGGAGCAGGAATGATCCAATCAGAGTCCGAGCAGAATCTCCCTGCACCAGCATCCTGAGCAAGGATACAGAGAAAGCTCTTATTTACCTTTTTTTTTTTTTTTTTTTTTTTAAATCACTGCGCTGTTCTGATTGGTCAGAAGTGTTGATTAATTTTCCAGAACAGCAGCTCTGACAGTAGTGCAGCTGCACATCACAGGTTTATTTATAATTCATCTACTGGAATGTTTCTGGGAGGTGGGAAGAAACCGGAGAACCCGGAGAAAAGCCACGTTGATGTACGGAGAACGTGCACAGAAACTCCACACTGACAGAAACCCGTGCTCAGGATCGAACCAGGGACTCTGGAGAGTCCGCGGGACAACGACGCTACCTGCTGCGTCACCGTGTCACTGATTAACGATGAATCCATTAACAGTTGGGGTCATTGGTGAAGTGCTATAGTATAAGGGGAATAGAACGTTTGCTGTTTAATAAGTGCAAATAATCCGCTTCAGGGTGCGAAAGGTATCTCCACTGCATGTGCTAGCACATCACGCCACCCCTTTGTGGATCATTTTCCTATTTCATTTGCATATTATCATAGCAAATACACTGAACTCAGTTTAATCAAGGAATATACAACTCTGCCTCTTTTAGCCGCATTATTAACACATCTCTCGAAGACTAGCCAATAATCTCCTTTCATTAATTATAGTGACTCGCACCAGAGATTCCTCTAGATTTCCTACTACCCTTTATAAAGATCACACTTTGTTTGATTAAACCTGGAAAGCTGGGTGGGTTCGTCCTGCCCCTCCTGTTAGGCCTAAATGATGAATAGCTTTTGGAAGACCTGCAGAAGGGAGGGATGAAATTCACATGCAGGATTTAAACTGTTTGTTTGTCTTACACTAATTCCACGAGTTTAATGTAGACTGGTTATAAGACAGTGGTCTAATGTTTTTTTTTTTTATTTGGACCCTCTTAGCAAACCTGTGTACTCAAGTATTATTAAAATTGAAAATTCATAATTCCATCTGTGCAGATATTATCATTGGAATGTGTACAACAATATTTGACTATTTACTGTAGCCATGTAGTTTTTCATTCCTGAACTAAAGCTATGAATTAAACCCATTCAATCCATTCAGATGTATTTAAGGAATATCACATGAACTTGAGCAGGGCAAGAGGAAGAATCACAGCCGGGCTGATGTTCAGTACAGCACTGAATGTGATATTACTTTTATACAATGCTTCTTTAAACAAGAAATTAATATCGAGTAACTGATATTTCACGCACAATATATATATATATATATATATATATATATATATATATATATATATATATATATATATATATATATATATATATATATATATATATATATATATATATATATATATATATATATATATATATATATATATATATATATATATATATATATATATATATATATATATACCATGTTGCCATGGTAACGCACAGACTGACTGACAGCCCGTACTAAGTGTAGCAACGGTTTCAGTGTAATGAACTGTTACAAGAATTGGAATTTTATATAGCAGTAGATATAGACGAGCGGAGTGATACACACAGTGACACGTCCCAGTGCTGTTCTACTAAATATCAGCACTCTCGGAATGTCCAATCAGATCAGTAGACCAAGAGTAACTGTTGTATAATAAATTAATAAACAAACAAATAAATAAATACCATGTATATATATATATATATATATATATATATATATGCATATCGATAACACACATGAACAGCTAGCAGCCAGTTGTCCGATTACTTTTGGTCCCATCAAAAGGATGAGACCACATATAAAAATGGCTGTAATTCTTAAAATGCTCACCTGATATGAATATACAGTTAATACCCTCAAATTAAAGCTGAAGGTCTGCACTTCTGCACTTTATATCTGCTCTAATATATTGTCAGTGCCCAAATATATATATACTATATATATATACTATATATATATATATATATATATATATATATATATATATATATATATATATATATATATATATATATATATATATATATATATATATATATATATATATATATATAGTACTGTGCAAGTTTTAGGCACCCTATTTTGTTAAATAAAACACAAACTTTATTTAGATTTTTTATTTTATGACGTCTACATTATCCAGTCAGTACATTTTACATTTTAGATTCCCAAACATTAGTTTTCCAGCGCAAAATGAAATGTTACAGAAAAATGTTTGTATGTCATTAAAGAAAGCAGAATATTACGTAAGAGACACTTTTCAGACGGTAAACACAATGAAGGCTGCTGGGTTTTGCTGCAAAAATAAGAAGCGAGTGCGAAAGTCAAAGTCTCCAGAAGAACTGTGGCTGGTTCTGCAAGATGCTCAATAAAACGTACCAGCTCATTTCCTTATAAAACTGCACACATTGTACCGGAGACTACTATTTTTATTTTTTTGTCACACCAAATACTGACTTTGTGTCACTTATTGACTTTGTTTACTGCTCTTTATAGTAATTGTTTAAAATGTAGAAACATTTAATTTCATTATTTTTGTAGCCATCTTTGCTCTACAGCATTTCTCTCATGTGTTTTGCACAGTACTCTATGTATATAATTAATAATTATAGGAACTCAATTAATAATGAATAGAATTTGAGAGTTGTGAGCTGTGATTTCTATCTCTGTAATAAAAATTATACAATCACAGAGCCCTTAGTGCAGCCATTGAGCCTAAGCTATTGTATTATATATTCTCTTGTTTTCACACCATTGCTGCACTTCCCCCCCGAAAGTCCCTCCAGTGCACTAATGAAAGGAGCAGGTGGTGCAGCGTCTGGTAATCTGAAATGACAGGAGCAACCAGACAGGCATGGTCCCAGGAGATCAGGAGAACAGAAGAGAAGTGCTCACACTCTTTAGCATCGCCTCCTCATTTCCATTCACAGATCATTTACAGCAGCTTCTTTCCCCCAAAGCCCCTCCCCTTTCTACATGGTCCCCATTGACATCTAGGGCACCAACTGGCCATGAGGACGCCAATTACCCCTCTCTCCCCATCACCAGGGCCACATCTGAACATTCGTTTCTGAACATTTAATGACATCCTAAATGACTTGGGGACCCTTCAGCCATACCGACCATTTACAAACAAATCACAACAAAAATGAACAGTTTATTCATTTTGTCCTGTAAAGAAGTTTAATAGCTAAATGTTTTGGGTAAACTGAATAAATAAGGTAATAATAACTCTCTACAGGACAAATACAATTTTACACCAGCTAAATAAAAATATGCTAGTTAAAAATAAGAGGTTTGTGATTCCTTGCTATTTAAATGTCTCTTTTCTGGTGTACTTTCCAGAAGTTCTGCTTAGTTATTAGCGCCTGATTGATATATCAGTTGGCTTCACAAGATTATGGTTATAGGAAGGAGCGCAAAATATCTGAGTAATTGTGCTTCGTTACTTAACTTAAGTAATCATTTTGGAAGAGTTGTACTTTGTTCATGTATTATTGAAACTGAATATTTGTACAGAAGTGAATTTAAAAGAGAAAAAAAAAACAATTGTTACTCCTTACATTTTATTTTGACCTTCAAAATACTCATTACAAATCTCAAATACCATTTATATATATATTCAATTCAGTTCAGTTTTATTTGTGTAGCGCTTTTAACAATGGACATTGTCCCAAAGCAGCTTTACAGAAATATATAAATTCAGGATATAGATTTTAAGTGTATGAATTTATCCCCAATGAGCAGCCAGAGGTGACGGTGGTGAGGAAAAACTCCCTGAGACGATATGAGGAAGAAACCTTGAGAGGAACCAGACTCAAAAGGGAACCCATCCTCATCTGGGTGACACCGGATAGTGCGATTATAAATAAATAAATCCCTTCTATAAATGTGCTAATAAATGTGCATCAGTGAACAGTGGAGACTTGAGTGCAAAACTGTTTGGGGCAATTGCAGTCGTAGCCATCATAGCATAACTGTTCATATGAATTGAGGTCCAAAGCCATCTTTATGGTTTTTATGTGGTACCATCCTCAGTAATCTCAATGATCTTTAGGCTGCACCGTGTGGGGACATCCTCAGCAGCAGCATGTGACTTCCAACTGATGAGAACTCCAACCAGAAGTAGGGCATCAGTTTGGATCAGGAAGGTCCGGAGAGCAGAAGGGGTCGGGATCACTGGCATCTCAGGAGTATCATGTGTGTAGCTCGACAGAAAGAGAGAGAGAGAGAGAGAGAGAGAGAGAAAGAGAAAGAAAGATATACAGTTGGAAGCAAAATTATTCAACCCCCATTGCAAATCAGGTTTATTGTTAAAATTTACAGACTTTCAGCTGTTTGCAACGAACAAATCAAACAAAAGCAATTTAAATAGTTCAACTCATCGAATACTTCAAGTGGTTTCCCCAAATTCAACTGAAAATGCAACTTATAATGACGTCTCCAGTCTCAAAATTTTCAACCCCCTGAATAGAATCCCTCACAACAGCACAAATATGCAAAACAGGTGTTGTCTCAAGCACACTTGATGAAACTAATCAAGGGCTTCATTAGTTGCACCGGGTGTGCTTGAGCTGGAACACATGAAATACCTGAACTGGCTAGGGGCAGAAAATACATGAAATACCTGAACTGGGCTGAAAAAGGAAGCTATCAACGGCTGCAACCAGATTTCTGAGAAGGCAGGTCGTGAAGAACCCTCGAGTGACTGCAAAAGACCTGCAGCAAGACTTGGTGGCAACAGGCACTGAGGTTTCAGTGAGCACAGTATGGCGCATACTAAACACAGAAGGTTTCCATGCCAGAACTCCAAGACGTACACCACTACTAACCCAAAAGCACAAGAAAAGTCGGCTCAAAATCATATAAATAAGTCACAGAAGTTTTGGGATTCTGTTCTGTGGAGCAATTAAACAAAACCGGAACTTTTCAGCACGATGGATCGGCGGTTGAACAATGATCCCAAGCATACCTCAAATTCCACCAAGGCTTGGTTGCAGAAGAAGTCCTGGAAGATTCTACAGTGGCCAGCACAGCCACCTGACTTCCCATAGAAAATCTCTGGTGGGATTTGGAGAAGGCGGTTGCAGCACGCAAACCCAAGAATATTACTGAACCGGAGGCCATCGCTCATGAGAAATGGGCTAAGGTTCCTCAGGAACGCTGCCAGAAGCTGGTGTCTGGTCATGCATCTCGTCTGCAGCAGGTCATAACAGCAAAAGGGTGCTCTACTAAGTACTAAAGATGCTTGCCAGGAAGGGGTTGAATAATTTTGAGACTGGAGAAGTGATTATCAGTTGCATTTTCAGTTGAATTTGGGGAAACCACTTGAAGCATTTGTTGTGTCACAGGATGATGTGTCTCCTTTGCCTCCTACAAAACAAAATATTGGCATTATAAAAATTTGCCATCAAATCTGAAGGACCTACTACATTTACGTTTACATTTACTCATTCATTCCAGATTTTATCCATTGGTCATTGAGGAAAATCTAATTGGCATTTGAGAATTCCTCTCGGAATTACATCTCTTACTGTAGCTGACATTGAAGTCAGTTTATGTTTTCTTGCTTATTTATTGTTCTTAATATTTTTGTAATATATTGTTTAAAGACTGGGTGGGGGCTATACTCACTAAGACGGTGAATTCCCTCCATTCTGAGTTTTATTTCCACGTCAGGCTTTAATCTGGTGTAGCGATTTAGGAGATATACTCTTACAAACAACTTTTGGCTTTGGTGTGAAGCCTGCTTCCAGAGCATGTCCTGTTTGTGGAAATTTGCAAGCTTTATGGGGAGGCTGTTACTTTTAAAATTGCAGGCAAGTAGGAATTTTAATCCACTGCACTGTTGAAAAATTAAGTTCGTAATGTGAAAGCAAAATTATTTCTGTACCATGTTCGATCTTGAAACTGAAGTCGAGAGTGTTGAAAGCACTGGATCACCCACTTTTCTAAAGTCTAATCATTGAGTTTCATAGAATATATTTTTTTATTTTTCCAGATAAACTTCTATAGAATCTATGTGCATGTTTTAGGCTCAAAACACAAAGAGAAGGACGAATAAACTAATAGATACATCCTCTGCTTTTGATAGTGATATTCGCACTTGGATAGTCAAATTTCTCTTCAATCAATAATAATCTCGTCTCTGTGAATCTGCTTAGAAAAACGACCCTGAACTCGATCACAATAAAACGACGACCTACTGATCACATAACTCATTTGGGAAATGCTTCAGTTATACATGGCCATTATTTCAGATTTAATTTGATTCACTGATAAACCTGAAGCCTCTGAAAACAACTGTGGAGTCTGTAAAGCAAGAAGATCCTGATTCTTCTCCTTTAAACTGTATCGTCTGTATCGTCTGGCTAATTACACATCTGATCTGCTGTCTTAATACCTTCTACACTGGAGCAATGCTGAATGTTCTCTCTCTCTCTCTCTCTCTCTCTCTCTCTCTCTCTCTCTCTCTCTCAGTTAATAAGACAGTAAAGTGTAAACTCTTCTGTCCTGTAGAAGAAGTTACAGCTTTACCTCTGACTCTTAGAAAGCACTGACACTGGAGACTCCTTCCATACATGTTAAAAAGAGGTCTCCTTAAAGAAAACTTCAGCATATAATTCAGCATCATTCAGTAATGATTAGATGTTTTACTTTGTTAAATAAAAACACATTAATTCATTTCTCCTCCAGCTGTTTATTTATTTATTTTATTTTTTTTAGTAACACTTACTTTTCCAGCCTGTTGTTGCCCCGTTCCAATTTTTCTGAGGCGTGTTGCGGCCATCAATTTCAAAATTACCTTTTTTTTTCTTAAAATGGTACGTTTCCTCAGTTTAAACATTTGATATGTTTTCTGTGTTCTATTGTGAATAACATATGGTTTTATGAGATTTGCAAATCATTGCATTCTGGTTTTATTTACATTTTACACAGTGTCCCAACTTTTTTTTTTTTTAATTGGAGTTGTAAACGCGCACGAGCGCAGATTATACGCATTAAAACGACCTCATTAATATAAATTAGATCAACACTTTCTGACCAACTCGAATCAGGAATTTAACTAAAGCAATTGTATACAAAAAAACAACAGAATAAACAAACAAAATAAAACTAAAATAAAATGTAAAAATCCGAGCCACGAGAGCCACCAATCCGCTCTTAGATTGCTGTTTCCACGGTTACAGCAGTACCGTCTGTCATTGGTCGTGCTCGTGTGAAGGATTATGGGTAATGTAGTATTCACGGCACTTCCGTGATTAAATCTAAATTAAAGAATAACGCTGAAACTTGACCGACCTTTGAATTTTGTTTGAACGTGAAGCAAACCATATCTTAGCTTATAGCGATTTAATCTTAATGATGATAATAATAATTATAATTAAAAAAAAAAAAAAAACCTTTATGTTAAAAAAGAACGGCCTTTTGACTTCCGGAAATTTATAGTTCTGTTTCCGGTTTACGGCGGGAAGAGCGAACTGATGTGAATTCTTGTGTAGGTTTGTGGGATAATTATGGCTCTCTGGTATATAGTGTTTGGGGTTGAGTGAGTTTTGTTTATTTATTCCTGGAGCTGTGTGTAAAAACTGAGAGCCATTGGCGCGACTCAGAGTGTTAGCGGTGTAGCGCATGGAGAAGCGCGCGGACTCCGGCGGGGCTGCAGCACCTGTGGGCCTCAGGATGGAGGTGACGGAGATCCGGCTGCCGGCGGGAGCGCGCGCTGTGCGGCTGCGGGAGTGGAAGGTAGAGCCCGGAGCTCTGGTGAAGGTGGACTCCGTGGTCGCGTTGTGTGTGGCGGTCCCTACGGACACGGAGTGCGGCTCGGAGGACCGAGAGCAGCCGAAGAGGCGATTACCGGAGAAGAAGGTGAAGTCTGACCGTGCTGGAGTAGTGAGAGAGCTGTGTTATCAGCTCGGAGAGGTCATATCTCCCGGGTAAGAGCTAAGCTCCAAACACAAACACACCTGACGTCACTGACGTGGAGACGGTGCTAGTGAGCTAGCTTTAGTTTACACACCCATGGGGTGCTTCTGGTTCCTTAGCAGCGTTACTAATTCACTTCAGGGGAAAGTAATGAACGCTCAAAAACAAAACAAAACAAAAAAAAGCACAAGAAGCCGCCGTGTGACGTCACAGGTTAAATCTGCATTTAACCCACCCTATTCGGACGGGATTAAATGTACATGTACATATTTGTATACTTTCACACTAGACAGATTGCAACAGAATTAAATGATCAAAATGAACTAAATGTGTCGTTATGGAATAAAAGTCTAATGATGAGAATGAACTGAAATGTGAAAGAGTGAGATGAGTGAAGAAATATTTTATAATAATGAATTCAGTGTTCTTGCTTTATTGAATCATTTATGTATTTGTTGCTGCATGTACTCATTTTATTATTTATAACGTAGGTATATTTGTTTGTTTTATTTGGACTATAATAGCATTACACACTTTACTACTAGCGTACACACAGCAAGACGCAGTCAGATGAGGTCTCTCCACTCACCACCACCGGCTCTCTCTGCTCAGTGTATATCTCTCTCTCTCTCTCTTCACTGCGACACACACAGCATCATTAATCAGACCCAGGTGTACACTCATTCATGAAATCACCCTCTCCTCCTCCTCCTCCTCTTCCAAGACTCGACCACACCCCCTTCTTCTGCACTACTGTATCTGTTGCTCTAGTGAATAAGGAAAAAGTGAACTCCTGAGTTTTCCAGCATGACCCCCACACCCCTAATTAGTTCATCAGACACGTTTAGTTACAGTGCAAATTAACTTTAATTAATTATTGACTCAAATAATGACTCTCAGGCCTCTGTTCCTGGGTGTAATGTGATCTAATGCTATGCTGGAGCCACCAGGGGGCAGCAGCAGCACTGATATTTATTACTGCACCCCACATCCGCTGTGCACACTGCTGCCGTTCTTGGGTCCAACACTGTTGAGGCGGTTTCAGGGTGTTCTCTCACTTCATCCACATACTCCAGGCCGCAGTCAGGACCGGTTCTGGACTGGTTTAGGGGCGGGGCTCATAACCAAGAATGTCGCGTTCATGTTGAGTATTTACTCAAGATTTCTGTCGTTTCACACTGAACATAGACCCGTTTGGTGTTCGTAAACAAAAAGAGATTAAATATTGCTGAAACTCTGTAATCAGACCTTGTGATGCCTTGCACTGTTTGTTTGTTGTTCGTTTGTCTGTAACAGGGATGTTATAGCAAGAATAGAAGAATGCAGCCACCCCATAGTGATGAAGGGTCTGTGTGCTGAGTGTGGTCAGGACTTAACACAGTGAGTCTCCTCTACTTCCTGTACGGCAGTAACACACTTAACACTGGTCTTACACTTCAGCTGTAGATTCATCAGCGTAAAGCTCATGGCGTGTTTGTGGGTTTTACAGGCTGCAGAACAGGAACGGGAAGCAGCAGACCCCCATCTCTTCAGCCATGGTTTCCATGGTGCACAGCGTTCCCGAGCTGATGGTCAGCTCAGAGGTGAGCCATGTAGTGATGTAGTTGTGTGTTTCTTTTTTTTATTTTATTTTATTTTTTTTTATTTTTACATGCTTTCTTCTATAACCAGTAGTAAATAAAAATGAGTAAAAAAAATTTAAGTATGTGAACAAAATTGTAAAGAAAAGTGACCCAGACTTTCTCCAAAACAATGTGAGAGTCTGATAAACTCCTAAACTCTAAACTAAAGGTGGTTCCACATGTTACTGAATTACAGGGTGTACTTATTTTCCAACCTTTACCCTTTTCAGCCTTTACCCTGATTGTTCATTTCATGCTCCCAGCTCTCTGTGTGCCTTACCTTTTATGGAGTTTTGTGGGCGTCACTACATGCAAACGAGCTGTGACTGGAACGCGCTCGCACTTCGTACGTGATCGACATACAGAAGAAAATCTGCAGGAAAGTTTTAGTTCTGTTTGACTTGTGCAAACATTTACACACAACTTTAGTAAAATGTCGATAAATGAGGCCCGTTGTTGGACCCACGCTCCAGTCTAGTGAGGTGTAGTGTCTAAGGCTTCTCTTATAACCTTCAGTATTTGCAGTTGAAACAAGTCCTACAAAGATGTCCACGGTGCTATTGGGAGGAGGTCCAGAGGATCAGGTTCATCTGCTACCCTTTACCCTGAGAAAAACCAAAGAGCTTTCAACACAAGAGACTGACCATTGCTGCACCAATCAGATAATCCATATTAAAAATACAAATGCAGTTAAAATACTGCTGCTGTGGCTTGTGAAGATCGATGGCTTAATGAATTCCACTAAGTACCAGGATCTCTCAGCCCAAAACCCAGTTGCCTCTACCAGGAGGTTCAAACTTAGAGCACCATAAAGCTCATGTTCAACAGCATGCTGCGCCAAACGCACCTCGCAGATCCTCGCAGAAACGTTAAATCAGTGTAGTGCTGTGACCATCTCAGGCTCTGGATTTGAACCCTACTGAAGTCCTGTAGAGGAAAGTCTACATGCAAAAACATAAATATATACAGGAGTGTAACATGTTGTGCCTGGAGGAGCGGCCCAGGGTCCATCTACAGGGGTTACCGCTTTGGTAGACGTTACAGCAACAGACTCGGTGCTTTTATTGTTTCCAGGACAGGTGTCGAAAAATCTTCATTATAAGTGTGTGATCATTTTTAAATGAATGTTTTGTAGGGGAAAAAATGCAAACTTTTTGTGTTTGTGGAGTAAAAACGTTTGTTTCTCTCAGAAAACACCTCTGTATTACTGACGCGATGGAGAACTTGTCGTCGTAGTGGTGATGGAGAACTTGTTGTCATGATAGTGATTGAGAACTTGTTCTTGTCAATAGTGATGGAGAACTTGTCGTCATGATGGAGAACTTGTCGTCATGATGGAGAACTTGTCGTCATGATGGAGAACTTGTCGTCATGATGGAGAACTTGTCGTCATGATGGAGAACTTGTCGTCATGATGGAGAACTTGTCGTCATGATGGAGAACTTGTCATGATAGTGATGGAGAACTTGTCGTCGTAGTGATGGAGAACTTGTCGTCGTAGTGATGGAGAACTTGTTGTCATGATAGTGATGGAGAACTTGTTGTCATGATAGTGATGGAGAACTTGTTGTCATGATAGTGATGGAGAACTTGTTGTCATGATAGTGATGGAGAACTTGTTGTCATGATAGTGATGGAGAACTTGTTGTCATGATCGTGATGGAGAACTTGTCATGATAGTGATTGAGAACTTGTTGTTGTCAATAGTGATGGAGAACTTGTCGTCATGATGGAGAACTTGTTGTCATGATAGTGATGGAGAACTTGTCGTCGTAGTGATGGAGAACTTGTCGTCGTAGTGATGGAGAACTTGTCGTCGTAGTGATGGAGAACTTGTCGTCGTAGTGATGGAGAACTTGTCATGATAGTGATGGAGAACTTGTCGTCATAATAGTGATGGAGAACTTGTGGCCGTGGTGATGGAGAACTTGTGGCCGTGGTGATGGAGAACTTGTGGCCGTGGTGATGGAGAACTTGTGGCCGTGGTGATGGAGAACTTGTGGCCGTGGTGATGGAGAACTTGTCGCCGTGGTGATGGAGAACTTGAAGTCAACAGCTATCACTGATTGATGGAGATCTCTGTTACTTTTTTTCCAGTAACTTGTAGTGATAACCTTAAGACATGAAATGGTATGATCACAGCATTTATAGCCTTTGTATAGATATTACTGATATTTGTGTGTGTGTGTGTGTGTGTGTGTGTGTGTGTGTGTGTGTGTGTGTGTGTGTGTGTTTTGAGAGCAGCAAGCAGAGCAGCTTGGCCGAGAAGACCAGAAGAGGCTCCACAGAAACAAGAAGTTGGTTCTCATGGTGGATTTGGACCAGACTCTAATCCACACCACAGAGCAGCACTGTCAGAACATGTCTACCAAAGTAAGCTTCAGAACCAAAATAATGTGCCATAACACTTCCTTCTGATTAGCTTAACTTTTTGGATTATTAGGTAAGCATGCCCCGAGACCGTGAGGTTCCCTCTCACAAACCTCCTGCTCTGTACACTATTACCTCTGCTGCTGCTGCTGCTGCTGCCACCTGGTGTGTCAGAAGAGTTATAATAACTCATAATGAATATTAAACAGAAATACTGTCATTAAACCCCAGAGAAGCAAGATTCATCTTGCCTGTATTTTGTGAAACTAAGAGTTTTACCAAAAAAAAAAAAAAAAACCATGTGGAAGTAGTAATGTACAGAACGTGCAGAAACGGTATTCTTTAAATTCTGTACATTACTACTTCCACATAGTTGCATTAGTTGGTTGATAGAAGCAGTTGATAATATTCTCATACTCTGTTCCCGCTGAGGTATGAAGTAAGTCACCGATCACGGCATGTTTCAAGATAAAAGCTGACTTACTTAAATGATTTCAAACACTTTATACCATATACCTGTAATAAAAGTGGAAAAACTATGGATAAAAACAAACGCAAACAATGTACAACAGCATACACATATAAACGGATTGAACAGACTCCCTACTACACAGTGCACAATACCTGTCCAGGACTTTCTAAATCCCAAATCTAGCACCCCTATATTACGGCATTACAGTGAACAGAACTTTGTATAAAAAAAAAAACAATAAAACAAACTGATTCAATTGAATGGGATTTTATTTTGATGATGCGACACTGTGAATGAACTGCAGTGTATGTTGTTGACACCAGAGGGCAGCACTTTAAAATAATTCCCCTTGTTTCATGGTGTCACAGTTTATGTTGGTGTAATTTCTTGCGTTTTGAGTAACGCTGAGTTTTTTATTTTTTTAATTTTTTGTTTTTACGTTTTTGGGTTTAGTAATAAGGTATAAACTGGTAACTTACAGAGAAGCTTTAAGGAAGATTGGATGGATGGATGTACGGATGGTGTGACCTACACTTTTAATTGTGTAATTCCAGTCACGGTGTACCAACTGGGGATTTTACAACTGAATAAAATGCAGTTGATCTACATGCTGTTTGGTAAGAAATGAGATTACATATCGCTAAACATGTTCATGTGAATAGACAGAGATTTGTTTTGCAAGGCCTTTAACCAACCAACATTTTGGTATTCAGCGATGTTTGTAGTCGGCACGCGGCAAATTTACAGATCTGCCAGCTGTGGTGTAAAATAGTTTAAATGGACTTTTTTAAAAAAACAGATAGAAACATAGAATGGACCCAAAACCTTGGCACGATCAGGTGGTCGATTCTCTCTGGAAATCACTTGGTAAAGTCTCCCAAGATCTCCCCTGAACTCAGGGCTTGCCACCAGTTTGCATCTCCTGAGCTGAGAACCTTAACGTTATGCAGTCAGTGACGAGTCCATCAGTTGGGAAGCATACCGTACGTTTCACAACAGGATGACGCCAACCAGAAGAAAAGAGGAACGTGTGTTGAGCACGACCGAGCCTTCTGAACACGCCCAGATGGCTTTGTTATTCGTGTGTCTGTTACACACGGCAGAATATCAGATTCCCCAAACACTGTTGAAATCACCACATTGTTCACCATGAAATAAGGATTAAAGCGATGCCTTAAGGAACATTTTTGTTAAACGTAGCTGACTGACGCAGTTTAAAAATTAAATTCTGCCACTTCTTATCATTCTCAGCACCGTGTTTCTGTGTGTCCGTACGTTCATGTGGAATCACAGGGCATTTTCCATTTCCAACTGGGGAGAGGGGAACCCATGCTGCACACGCGTCTTAGGCCTTTCTGCAAAGAGTTTCTGGAGAAGATCTCCAAGATGTACGAGCTGCACGTGTTTACTTTCGGAAGTCGACTCTATGCACACACCATTGCAGGTAAACACGATATAATTTCTCACTTTTTCTTTCTGTCCCGCATTAACGTTTTGGGGATTTATCATTTCCAGGTAAAGGTATATAAAGATTTGCACTTAGCCTGTGTATGGACATCTTATATGACATGAAGAACAAAGTTTTTTGTTTTTTTTCTATATATCCAGGGTGCAGCGTAGTTCTTTTCCATATGTGTAATTACTGTACAGTCATTCCAGAGAAACCTGCCTCTGCTACTAGATTATGTTTGAACATTGTTTTTATTTCCTTTTTATTAGACATTTGTAGTAGAACATTAATAAGACAACCACAAGACATATACGAGACAGTCTCACAGATATACACACATACATTCACACAGCCCACGTGTCCTACACATGGCTTTGTATTAATATACTTTAAGAAGGGTGTCC
>CM042537.1:4512500-4525000 GCA_023630585.1 Cranoglanis bouderius
GTTTAAACTCGTACATCCTCCGTACGAGGACTTTATATTGAACTCCTAGCAACCAACTAACATCGCTCTCGCAGCCACATGCAATATCACAGCAACCCCTTTGGATACCATAGCAACACCCTAGCAATCATATGCGATATAATGCAAAATCACAGCAAAATCATAGCAACCACCGAGCAACCATCGAGGATACCATAGCAACACCATAGCAACCACCTAACAACACTCTAGCAACCACATGCAATATCATAGCAACCACCTAGCAACACCATAACAACTGCCTTGGATACCATAGCATCACCCTTGCAACCACATATAATATCATAGCCGCTACCTAGTAACAGCCTAGCAATGACCTAGCAACCCTCTTGGATACCATAGCAACACCCTAGCAACACTATAGCAACAACCTAACCAGCCAACAAAAACCTGCATCCACACAGTAGCTTGTGGAGAAGATCAGACACCACTGCTTTAGATCAGCGATTCTCATACCAGTCCTCAGGGTTCTCCAAGACGGTCCACAGTCCACTCTCTCCACATTTTAACTCGCACACAGGGACACAGCAGAACTCTACAGCTCTGGGGCCTGAGCGCATTTTACTAATATTTAGTAACTAATGAATATGCAGTTAGAGGTGAAAATGCTGTGGTCCTGTGGTCACTAGCTAGGGTGGTGGCTACACCGGTGGTGCTGTGGTCCTGTGGACACGAGCTAGGGTGGTGCTGTGGTCCTGTGGCCACGAGGTAGGGCGGGTGTGTTTCTCCACTTTTTAAACGAGTTCATTTCTTATGTTTGATTGGTTTTTACAGTATAACTATACTGCTGAACCTTAGCTTTTGTGAAGCATTTTTGTGTACAGTTGCCTTTGGAGAAGTGTGATTGTCCCAAACACTAAAACAAGAACACTGAACATACTGAAAAAAAACAAAAACATTTTAAAGAATCTGTCATTTTATACAATAAATACATTTTAATCATACACCCGGTCACGGACACTTCACCGATTGTTTCACGTTTTCATGCCTCGTGACATTTTGTGTATTTGTTATCTGATGAAAGCAGCTTACTTTCTGTTCACCTGTAGATTTGCAGATATTTACATTGTGTGTGTGTGTGTGTGTGTGTGTGTGTGTGTGTGTGTGTGTGTGTGTGTGTGTGTGTGTGTGTGTAAGGTACGGAGAAGGTCCGGCAGGCTCAGGCCTGTAAGCACCTGCACATAGTGAATCCGGATTGGCTTTGGGGATGTTTGGAGCGATGGGAAAGAGTGGAGGAGCAGCTGTTCCCTCTTAAGGAGGACTACACAAAATCTCAGAGGTCTTACTCTCAATCTCCTCTTTATTTATACTGTTCTTTATTCTCATACTCTCTCTCTCTCTCTCTCTCTCTCTCTCTCTCTCTCTCTCTCTCTCTCTCTCTCTCATTTGACTCAAATGATGATGGAAAGTTAAATTCTGTGGAGCTGACAAAAGTATTTAAATGTGAACTTCATACATTTTAATTAATTAATTAAAAACACTTTTTTTTCTGTGTTGTATTTTAATAAATTAGCAGCTTATTGGGAATTTAAATATTTCAGTAGAAGATAAAAACTTCACATACCTTTATTTCATTGCAGTTTGCATCTTCTGTTTTGACTCACGTGCTTCACACGTGACACACGACTGAGATCGGCTAAATGCTGAGTTCGATCTCCTGTAATACAGATTTCTGAAATTTTATTACTTTTGTCAGCCTCCAAGCTCCATAGAATTCCGAGTTAAATGTCTCTGTGCGAGGGTGCTTTACTGTTTTCTTTAGCTCCAGTCCTAAAATTTTCAGTCCAGTTTATTAATGAGATTTGAGCTTCATCATTGACCTGATGAGGAATAATATATTTTTATACACTATCATTTTAGATCAATACAAGTTAGTGTTTTATTTCCTTTGGTTTTTGTTTTTTGTTTTTGTTTTGCTTTGTTTTTAGAAGTAATAGCCCATCACCATTTCCTGATGTTCAAGAGTCCTTCCCAGCGCCTGTTATTGACCCTGTTTCCATCCAGCCCAAAGGCCCGCTGGCTCCAGAGGCGCACACGTATGACTCTGTAACTGGGAAGTTGATCCGAAGAGGCCCCCAAGTGCCCCGTCACCCCCAAAAATCATCTGTGACGCTGCCTGGACATGAAGTGCACTTAAACTTTAGGTACTTGTACTGTCTATGCTCTAATACCTGTTCTAGTGTTTATATATAAATAAATATCTAAAATTAACGCTATAGAGGGGATTTCTGTCTCAGCACTCTGTCATGTGGTAAACATGACTTTTTTACAAAGAGTTTAAATTAGAGTTTCTTTTAGCATCCATCATTATGTAAACCCAGTGAGTAAAATAGTGATGGACTTAAATTGTTCAATAATAAACTGAAGAAGAGGTCCAGTTAAATTAACAGCCACATTCTGCAACAGTTGTAATATCTTCATATAAAAGTGAAATGCTTTAATTTTATGAATTGTATTAATTTTGAAAACGATAAGGAAATGCAAAATGTAAATAAAAGCCAAGAAGCATAAAGCAACGGCATTATAAACAGTTTATAAGAGTTAATGTAGTGAAACATCCCAGAGACAAGTTAGTTCCTGCCCCCCCCCCCCCCTCAGAAAGCCACAGCTTGTCATTTTACCAAGAAACCAAAAAGCGTAAACTCGTCTGTCCTGAAGACTTTCCCGAGCTGTAAAACTTTTCGCTTACAGCTGAGACCCCTTCTATAAATGTTAAATAAATGTCTCCTAACAAAAACGTCACCACATCAACGATTATAGGTTTTACTTTGTTAAACAACACATTTTTTAAATATGTTAATTATTAGTATTAGATTATGTGGAGCGTCTGCCATACACATCCCCTTGTATGAGCTGTTACTATAGAAACCGTAACGTATTAGAACGAGTGCATTAATATCAACCTGTCGGTCACGTTACCGCCGGAGCCGCGCTGTTGTATAGAAATAATGCGCACCTTCTGACCAATCAGATTTGAGAATTCAGCGCGCTGTGGTATGAATCATACCAGAGTACTCTGATTCCAGAGCTCCTAAAGTTTTCTGAACTCATGTTCAGAACCTCTAGTATACGCTGTACAGTGTTGGGTAAATTACTTGTTTTGTTGCAGTTCATCTGGTGCCATGAGGAAAGTGTTGATGAACTGTTTTTTTTTTTTCCTTCAGGGATTTGAGATTTCTGCAGCAGGAAGATGTTGACAGCTCAAGAACAGATGATGATCAGCCTGCACCGTCACGCAGGAAACGACAGCCGAGCCTGTCTGAAACCATGCCTCTCTACACGCTCTGCAAGGAGGACCTGGACAGTATGGACAGAGAGGTGAGACCCGACATGTAGATGTGTTCATGACGTGCAGCTGTTCTCATAAACCAGCAGTTATATACATGTTATAGTTTTCTGAAGCACACTGTGAAGCGCTACGTCACTTCATTTCGACTAAAACATGTTTGATGGAAACGGTGGAGCAGGTTGCAACAGAAAACACCTCCTCTAAAGTATGTGAACTCTGTACATTACACTGCACTGTTCACTCCATGACATAACGTGTTGTGGTCAGTGTGAGAAACTTGATGTGGAGGCTGAGCTCGATGTACCTTCTTGAATCGTGCTTGTTATCCGCCGTGTGTTATCTTGACTTTTCTTTCCTCATCCGGTTCTCTAGCTGTCACACGTTCATCGATATTTCCTGCTCTATCAGGAATCATTATCTCATCATTCTTTATCCAGGATGTCAGTGCTTTGACACCTCGATGGGTTGAATATGACTGAACGTAGTCTCAATGAATGATTAGTCTACAAGACTGACATATCTAATATCCAATTGATTAAGTTAAAAAAATATTGATAGATTAGTTGACTGTCAAAATAATTTAGTTGCAGACTCAAACATACAGACTCCTTCCATGTTTAATCACTTTACAGAAAACTTCTCCATACTTCTCTATAGTGCATTATTAATCTTAAATTATATACAGTTGCAATCAAAATGATTGCAAATCAGGTTTATTGTCAAAATTTACAGACTTTCAGCCGTTTGCGATGAACAAATCAAACAAAAGCAATTGAAATCGTTCAACACAACAAATGCTTCAAGTGGTTTCCCCGAATTCAATTGAAAATATAACTTATACACCATGTTCCAAATTATTATGCACATGCCATTTTTGTTTGTATTTCCTAAACAGTCAGTATGGTTAAGGATTTTTTTATTTTTTTTAAATCCTCAACAATTATATTACAATGTGGTTGTTATGACAAGTGAAAGATCTGATGACGACAACAGCTTTATCGATATTTTGATTATTCTCCAAATAATTATGCAGAATGCAGTTTGAAAACATTCAGTGGGTTATAATGAACTCAAAACAGAAATCTGTCATATGTGCTGCATGGACAGATCATTTTTCAAAAAATGAACACAATTTAAAACAAAAAAAACCTATTTACAATTCAAGTTACATATTAATATATGAGCCCTTCTTTAAGATGACTTTAACAACTCTCTCATCCATTGAACTTGTAAGTCCATTTATAGTTTCTGCCTGAATTTCATTTGAGGATGCCAGTATTGCCTCCCAGAGCTGCTGTTTCGAGGTATACTGCCGCCCACCCTCATAGATCTTCCTTTTAAGGATGCTCCACAGGTGCTCAATTGGATCGAGGTAGCCAAACCATGATTTTTTTTCTCCTTTTATTCCCATAGCAACCAAGGAGTCAATGGTGTTTTTTACAGCATGGGATGGTGCGTTGTCCTGCATGAAAATAATTTTATTTCGGAAGGAACGATTCTTCTTTTTATACCATGGCAGAAAATGGTCGGTCACGAACTCCACATATCTTGCAGAAGTCATTTTGACACCCTCAGGGACTCTAAAGGGACCTACCAGCTCACACTGCCCAATATTCCAGCCCAAATCATCACTCCTCCACCTCCTTGCTGACGTCGCAGTCTTGTTGGAACAGGGTGGCCATTCACCAACCATCCAGGACTCCATCCATCTGGACCATCCAGCGTAGCACGGCATTCGTCGGTGAATAAAACTGTTTGAAAATTAGTCTTCATGTATTTCCGAGCCCGTTGCAAACGTTTCTCTTTGTGAGCTTTGGTTAGGGGTGGCGAAAATACAGCTTTATGCACAACTACCAGCCTCTGGAGGATTCTGCATCGAGAGGTTCTTGGGACTCCAGAAGCTTCAAATACCTCAACAGTGGCTTTTTTTATAGCTGCCCTTTTAATACCATTAATTTGTCTGACAGAAACTTTCCTTAATAAGCCTTTATCTGACCGAATTCGTCTGTGCTCTGAATCACTCACAAATCTTTTGATAGTTCGATGATCTCTATTCAGTTTTTGTGAAATATCAGTTGTTTTCATGCCTTTTGCCAGACACTGCACTATTGCACGCTTTTCATCTGCAGAAAGATCTTTCTTCCTCCCCATATTGCATGAGAACCGTGACTTGCTTAATAATGTGGAACAACCTCTTTAAGTAGGTTTCCCTTTAACTAAGGTCACCTGGCAAACTAATTAACAAACCTATCTGAGATTGATACCAGTTATCTAAAAAGATACGCGAAATAAAACAAGCGAACACTTTCTTTGAAAAACTAAATCATAAATGTTTATTTTACTGAAATCCTACTGATATGTCACTTGCATAATAATTTGGAACAAGGTGTAATGACTTCTCCAGTCTCAAAATTATTCAACCCCTTCATGGCAAGCATCTTTAGTACTTGGTAGAGCACCCTCCTGCTGTTATGACCTGCTGCAAACGAGATGCACAGCCAGACACCAGCTTCTGGCAGCGTTCCTGAAGAATCTTAGCCCATTGCTCATGAGCAATGGCCTCCAGTTCAGTCATATTCTTGGGTTTGCGTGCTGCAACCGCCTTCTTCAAATCCCACCAGAGATTTTCTGTGGGGTTCAAGTCAGGTGACTGCGATGGAAAACACTGATTTCAGAATCAGCTGCAGTTAACAGTAAGGCTTTCACTGAAAGTTCTTCAGTAAGGAATTTCTCTTCATTGGGCTGCACAAGTTTTCTCCAAAACCTAGTGTCTACAGATCCAGAAGCAGTTAATAAAGGAAATGTAATGTACTGTGCTGTCAATTTTACTACCTGTGTGTGTGTGTGTGTTTGTGTGTGTGTGTGTGTGTGTGTGTAAGAATTGGTACTATCTGAACATAACCATGGCTGTGATTTCTACAGGATCTGATTTACATGTGTATACCTGTTGTTTTGGGGCAGGTGGATGATATTCTTGGAGAAGAAAGTGATAACGATAGTGAGGGAAAAGAGAAGGAGGAGAGAGTGGAGGTAGAAGAGGAAGATGAGGAGAACAACAGGCAGATTGCTGAACCAACAGATTACCAGCAGGCCCTGGGTACGGCTGTCAAAGACACAACCTCAACGTCCAAAGAAGATCGCAGTCGGACTGGGAGCGTACCGAGGTACTGTACCTTCGTTAGTTATTTTAGAAGAAGTCAAGGAGTTCGCCATTTTATTGTTTGCATCCTCTTGCTTTCTGGCTATCTACATAAGAGAATTTCATGTTCAATTAATCATTTTCTTATTGAAACCCTGTTATATTACTTCAGTTACTTCAGTATACAGTGGTGCTTGAACGTTTGTGAGAACTGTCTAGATTTCTGCATAAATTTGACCTAAAACATCAGATTTTCCTAAAAGTAGACAAAGAGAACCCGATTAAACAAATGAGACAAAAATATTATACTTGGTAATTTATTTATTGAGGAAAATGATCCAATTACATATCTGTGAGGGCAAAAGTATGTGAACCTTTGCTTTCAGTATCTCAGGTGTGACCCCCTTGTGCAGCAATAACTGCAGCTAAACGTTTGCGGTAACTGTTGATCAGTCCTGCATGTTGGCTTGGAGGAGTTTTAGCCCGTTCCTCAGTACAGAACAGCTTCAACTCTGGGATGTTGGTGGGTTTCCTCACATGAACTGCTCGCTTCAGGTCCTTCCACAACATTTCTATTGGATTAAGGTCAGGACTTTGACGTAGTCATTCCAAAACATTAACCTTATTCTTCTTTAACCATTCTTTGGTAGAAGGACTTGTGTGCGTAGGGTCGTTGTCTTGCTGCATGACCCACTTTCTCTTGAGATTCAGTTCATGGACAGATGTCCTGGCATTTTCCTTTAGGATTCGCTGGTATAATTCAGAACTCATTGTTCCATCAATGATGGCAAGTCGTCCTGTCCCAGATGCAGCAAAACAGGTCCAAACCATGATACTACCACCACCGTGTTTCACAGATGGGATAAGATTCTTATGCTGGAATTCAGTGTTTTCCTTTCTCCAAACATAAAGCTTCTCATTTAAATCAAAAAGTTCTATTTTGCTCTCATCCATCCACACACACATTTTTCCAATAGCCTTCTGGCTTGTCCACGTGATCTTTAGCAAACTGCAGAAGGGCAGCAATGTTCTTTTTGGAGAGCAGTGGCTTTCTCCTTGCAACCCTGCCAAGCACACCATTGTTGGTCAGTGTTCTCCTGATGGTGGACTCATGAACATTAGTCCAATGTGAGAGAGGCCTTTAGTTTCTCAGAAGTTACCCTGGGTTCCTTTGTGACCTTGTGGACTATTACACGTCTTGCTCTTGGGGTGATCTTTGTTGGTCTCCACGCCTGGTGAGTGTAACAATGGTCTTGAATTTCCTCCATTTGTACACAGTCTGTCTGACTGTGCATTGGTGGAGTCCAAATTCTTTAGAGATGCTTTTGTAACCTTTTCCAGCCTCATGAGCTTCAGCAACTCTTTTTCTGAGGTCCTCAGAAATCTCCTTTGTTCGTGCCATGATACACTTCCACAAACATGTGTTGTGAAGATCAGACTCTGATAGATCCCTGTTCTTTAAATAAAACGGGGCGCTCACTCACACCTGATTGTCGTCCCATTGAGTCCCAACACCGGACTCTAATTTCACCTTCAAATTAACTTCTAATTCTAGAGGTTCACATACTTTTGCCACTCATAGACATGGTTCACAAACTTTCAGGCACCACTGTATACTCAATTGCTAAAATATTTAGTTACCTTTATTAGCAAGTGCCATATTCAAAGGTGTCACAATGCAACACACAACGTAACACACTCTGAAGATAGCGCTTTCAACCACCTTCCGTATACACAAGCTCACAGGCTAGTGTCACTTTGATTGTGACTGACAGGGGAGAGAGAGTATGCCCCTCCTACCCAGAGAGTTAAAACCTGGTTAAAAAATAAGCAAAGACCCTCTATACATCATCTTGTACTTCTTATTTTTATGGATTTGATCCATAAATAGTACATGTAGCGTTCGTTACACTTACATCCATCTGATATTCTTTGTCAGGTTTCATATAAATATCATCTGATTCAAAGGATTGGACAAAATTGGTAGAAAGTCATTAGATGGCTAACTTCCTGTTGGCCGACTCTATGATTACTATGACTCTTTCATAAGGTATGGCCAAAGGAATCATGAGTACAATGATTTTATTTTGAGTGGTTGTATTTTAGGTCATATTTTAATGTTGACGTGAAACCAGGAAGAGCAGTGAGATACACTGAAGGGACTGAAAAGGAAAATTACACTGTAAATTGTAGCTATTAACAAAATTGCTCTTTATCATAGTTTATTATAATACAATTATTGTTGTTGGTTAATCGTCAGCATGTAATTTTTTTTTTTTTGTTACTCCTTTTATCAAATCAGTTATCAAATCGCCAGAGTCTGTGGTCACCGCTGCCTCTCTTTCACCAGACCAATACCGGCTTTTATTTTATTTTGCGTTCCAGATTTTCTTTTCAGCCATGTAGTCAAAGCTAGGCCTGCTACTGAAAGCTGCATGTGAGCTGTCCTGGACTAGGATAGATCCAGATGTTACGGACTTATCTTTTAGATGGCTGATGTTCAGATATGTTCCAAATCTATGGTGAAACCTAATAACAGTCAAACCAAAATATATACATATAAAGTTATGGAGTGAAATTTTGACAGGTTCTTCATTTGCAGACACACTATATGACCAAAAGTATGTGTACCCCTGACCATCACACCCATATGTGCTTGTTGAACATCCCTTTGCTGTTATAATAAGCTCTGCTCTCTCTGCTGCGAAGGCTTTCCACTAGGTTTTGGGGCGTGGCTGTGGGGATTTGTGATCATTCAGCTACAAGAGCGTCAGTGAGGTTGAGGTCAGGCGCTGATATTGGGTGAGGAGGCTCCAGTTCCAGTTCATCCCAAAGGTGTTCAGTGGGGTTGAGGTCAGGGCTCTGTGCAGGACGCTCCAGTTCTTCTACCTTCTTCCAACCTTAACATACCGTGTCTCCATGGAGCTCGCTTTGTGCACTTTGTGTCATGCTGGAACAGGTTTGGGCCTCTTAGTTCTTAGGGAAACTGTAAAGCTATAGCACACAAATACAAAGACATTCAATATAATTGTGTGCATCAGACATTGTGGTTACAGTTTGGAGAAGAACCACATAGGTGTGATGGTCAGGGGTGCACATACTTTTGGCCTTGTAGCGTATGAGTCTTCATTTGTATCTGCGTTAATTGATTCAAACCACTGTATATTGTTGTGGCAGTACCTCTGTTCTCTTACTGAAGAATAAAGTCCTGCAGACTGTTCGAACAGTTAAGCGGTCACTCTGTGGAAAATCTACACCTTTAACCAGTATTATAACAATCAACATGATGTCTTCTAGAGGCCACAAGAGAAAACTGCAGGACGCCAGAGAAGACGATGATGACAAAGATGGAGACTTTGCTAGCCAGTCCAGTAAGGAGTCTAATGAGGACGGTAGTAGCTCAGAAGCAGATGAGATGGCTGCTGCCCTGGAGGCAGAGTTAAATGACTTCATGTGAGCAGTGAGGAAAAATGACAATGAATTGACCTTTCGTTTCCATCACTTACGTTTCTACGGCCCGATTCATGCATGTCACCTCTACTATATCTCTGTGTGTGTGTTTATTGTACATAGAACAGTGGGTGGAAAAATTTACAAAGTGTGTAAACAAAGTGAATTATTGAGGTGTGATGCTGACTATTTGACAAAGCTGTTAAACATTTTATTGCGTTACCATGGGCAGTGGATGGTTAGATTTTGTTTCACTTTAAAGGTTTTTACACAAAATAAATAAATAAATAAAATGAATTTGTAATAACTGCCAAAGACTATGACAGGCAGCTATATTTTGTCATAGATTTCTGTTGTCCTGAATTTCTTTTTCCACTTTTTGTCTATGCACAAAAAATCTTCTGGCACATAATGATTCTCCTCAGAAAACATCGTAAAGTTGAATACTTTGCCAAACTGGGTGTTTAGTTAACATTTCTATCTTATCCTGTAGAATCACTGTAAACATTTCACTTAAAATCAGCTTCCTTTACAGTATTTTTTTTTTTTGTGCTTTTATTTTTATGTTCATTTAAAAGTTGATGTATGATATCCTGCTTGTATATTCTATTTCATACTGCCTTTCCTTACTAACTACTTTTCCTTACTAAACAAAATGTACAAAAAAAAAATAAAGGTTTTAGAGATTGAACATGATTGAAAACCCACTGGTAGTCACTAGAGCTGAATTCTGGGCTTCTTCTGCCATTAATATTCTTTGAAACCTAAATATATTTTACAAAAACGATGTAGATTGGTTATTTTAGGTTACTTGGCTGTGTGCCTGCAAATATGATGTTGTGTAAGGAGTTTAACACACAGTGCTGAATGCAGTCGATTTGCCTGAAGATGTCTAAAATTATTCTGTACAGACGACAGCGTACAAAGTTGTTTACATGACCTAATAAAAGGCATTTGAAAAGCTTTGATTTCAGTGACCAAGACCATCTTTTCATGTGGACAAGAGGCCAAAACACAGAGGAGGAAAAACTATGGCTTTAAAAATATTGGAATATTGTGGCTGACAGGTGTTTCTTGCTTCCCAGGTGTGTCCTGTTAAATTGATTGTTTAAAGAATTAATTGCTCTGAATTTGTTCGAGCCCTAGGTTTCACCTGTGAAGACTGCATTTGTTGTTCAAA
This sequence comes from Cranoglanis bouderius, assembly GCA_023630585.1. Lineage (NCBI taxonomy): Eukaryota > Metazoa > Chordata > Actinopteri > Siluriformes > Cranoglanididae > Cranoglanis > Cranoglanis bouderius. The sequence goes on from CM042537.1 coordinate 4,523,598, forward strand.
AGGATAAACTGATAAGACGATCAGAGAGCTGTCTATGGGAGAAAATCGAGCCATTTTGAAGCTGAGAATAGAGGGAACATCTATCAGAGGCATTGCACAAACACTTGGCAGCGCCAATACAAAAAAAAAAAAAACAATTTGGAATGTCCTGCAAAAGAAAGAAACCTCTGGTGTACTAACAACCAGACATGGAACAGGTCGGCCAAGGAAAACAACAGCAACAGCCTTCGGTGGGGAGGCTCTTGGTCCGACTACGCTATACGGGGGGGGGGCATTTGATCCCCTGCTGATTTTGTACGTTTGCCCACTGACAAAGAAATGATCAGTCTATAATTTTAATGGTAGGTGTATTTTAACAGTGAGAGACAGAATAACAACAAAAAAAATCCAGAAAAACGCATTTCAAAAAAGGTATAAATTGATTTGCATTTTAATGAGGGAAATAAGTATTTGACCCCTTCGACTTGGTACTTGGTGGCAAAACCCTTGTTGGCAATCACAGAGGTCAGACGTTTCTTGTAGGAGGGATTTTGTCCCACTCCTCTTTGCAGATCCTCTCCAAGTCATTAAGGCCATTTTCAATGCCCTGGCTGAGGGAAGGAGGTTTTCACCCAAGATTTGACGGTACATGGCCCCGTCCATCGTCCCTTTGATGTGGAGCAGTTGTCCTGTCCCCTTAGCAGAAAAACACCCCCAAAGCATCATGTTCCCACCTCCATGTTTGACGGTGGGGATGGTGTTCTCGGGGTCATAGGCAGCATTCCTCCTCCTCCAAACACGGCGAGTTGAGTTGATGCCGAAGAGATCTGACCACACCTGACCACAACTTTCACCCAGTTCTCCTCTGACTCATTGAGGCAAACTTCAGACGGGCCTGTACATGTGTTTTCTTGAGCAGGGGGACCTTGCGGGCGCTGCAGGATTTCAGTCCTTCACGGCGTAGTGTGTTACCAATTGTTTTCTTGGTGACTATGGTCCCAGCTGCCTTGAGATCATTAACAACATCCTCCCGTGTAGTTCTGGGCTGATTCCTCACCGTTCTCATGATCATTGAAACTCCACGAGGTGAGATCTTGTATGGAGCCCCAGACCGAGGGAGACTGGCAGTTTCTTCCATTTGCGAATAATCGCACCAACTGTTGTCACCTTCTCACCAAGCTGCTGGGCGATGGTCTTGTAGCCCATTCCAGCCTTGTGTAGGTCTACAATCTTGTCCCTGACATCCTTGGACAGCTCTTTGGTCTTGGCCATGGTGGAGAGTTTGGAATCTGATTGATTGATTGCTTCTGTGGACAGGTGTCTTTTTACAGGTAACAAGCTGTGATAAAGGGAGTGCTCCTAATCTCACCTGTGTAAAAGACACCTGGGAGCCAGAAATCTTGCTGATTGATAGGGGATCAAAT